>SJYA01002755.1:183570-388012 GCA_006410615.1 Neotragus moschatus
AGGAAGATTACTCCTTAGCATGAAATGTTTCTGACCAGTGGATCTAGGGAGAGAGACAAATTCTGTTTTTAGTGTCTTTCCAGTTACAAAGCACTGTAAGTAATCTCACTGGCCCACTAGCTAACAAGTCTTCAGCTTATCTCTTCTTTTTAAATTGTAGTTCAGTTCAGTTCAGTCGCTCAGTCGTGTCCGACTCTTTGTGAACACATGAATCACAGCATGCCATGCCTCCCTGTCCATCACCAACTCCCGGACTTCACCCAAACTCATGTCCATTGAGTTGGTGATGCCATCCAGCCATCTCATCCTCTATCGTCCCCTTCTCCTCCTGCCCCCAATCCCTCCAAGCATCAGAGTCTTTTCCAATGAGTCAACTCTTCACATGAGGTGGCCAAAGTACTGGAGCTTCAGCTTTAGCATCCTTCCTTTCAAAGAAATCCCAGGGCTGATCTCCTTCGAATGGACTGGTTGGATCTCCTTGCAGTCCAAGGGACTCTCAAGAGTCTTCTCCAACACCACAGTTCAAAAGCATCAATTCTTCGGCACTCAGCTTTCTTCACAGTCTGACTCTCACGCCCATACATGACCACTGAAAAAACCATAGCCTTGACTAGACGGACCTTAGTCGGCAAAGTAATATCTCTGCTTTTGAATATGCTATCTAGGTTGGTCATAACTTTCCTTCCAAGGAGTAGGCATCTTTTAATTTCATGGCTGCAATAAAATATACATAAAACTTACCGTTTTAACCATTCTTAGGTGTACTGTTCAGTGGCACACTGCTGCAGAACCACCTCTTTAGAACCTCATCTTCCTAAACTGAAACTCAGTACCCATGAAACACTGACCCCGATTTCCTCCCCCTAGGCCCCAAGAAATCGCCACTCTACTTTCTCTTTTTATGAATTTGACTACTCTGGTTATCCCATTTAAGAAGAATCATACAGTATCTGTCCTTCTGTGACCAGCTTATTTTGAAACGTAGCACAATGTCTTTAAGGTTCATCCATTTGCGCTTAGGGTCAGAATTCCCTTCCTTTTGAAGGCTGAGCAATACCCCAGTGGATATATGGAATATTACTCCACTGCATATATGGAACAAATGGATTGCATCTTGTTTATCCATTCAACCACTGACACAGCACGCCACTGGGCTGCTTTCATCTTTTGGACACTGTGAACAGGGATGCTATGAACCTGCTTGTATAGATATCTGTTCTTGAGCTTATTTTCCCAAAAAAGCATTTGTGTTCTCATCAGATATGCAGCACACTGCCCAGACACCCTGGGCCGCACCTGAGCTAATGATCTACCTGGCCTGCCACAAGCCCGAACTCTGGCCTTTATCTTCCCAGCCCTGCACACAGCCAGTCAGGCCCGTGGGAACACGAGAGCCATCATGGTCTCCTCTGGCCTGCCCCTGTGCAAGCAGCTAAGCATCCTCAGCTTCCACTGAGACAGAAAGGAACCATGTCTTTGGTTAATACTTCAGAATAGTCAGCTTATGGCTTCAACAGAGCTGCAAGGCTTTAAAGATACTGGGACTTCTCTGCTGGTCCGGAAGCTGAGGTGCTCCCAACGCAGGGGGCCAAGGTTGGCTTCCTGGTCAGGGAACTAGATCCCATGTGCTGCAGCTAAAAAGATCCCACAAAGAAGACAGAAGACCCAGGTGCCACAACAGAGACCCGGCACAGCTCAATAAATAAATATTTAAATAATAATTTAAAAAAAAGATGAGATGCACAACGTAACAGTAGCTTCTCCTATGTCAGTTATCGGTCACAGACCAGGCCAGTCCCTTGATCAACTGCTGTGAGCTGGAAAAAAAAAGTTTTTCATTTCTGATTCACCTGTACTCTTTAACAAGAGCTGCTTCCAATCTCTGAAACCACAGAAGTAGACGCTGGGGCAATAAAGCAAGTGTAACCTACTCCACAAGTCTTAAACTTTACAGAGGCTGTATCAGTATACAATAGAGGTCAGCCAATGGGTCTGGCCAACACCTGTTTTTATAAATAAAGTTTTACTGGACCACAGCCAGACCCGCTCGTTTACGTACTATGTACAGCTGTTCCCGTGCTATAACACCCAGATTTGGATAGCTGCAACTTAAACAGTGTGACCCACAAATCCTAAGATATTTACTATCTGGCTCTTTACAGAAAATGCTTGCCAGCTCCTGGTCACACATCTTGGTTCATTCTTTCTTCTCCACAACTAGAAACAAGTAATGATGTGATCTGCTGTTTGGGTAGAAAAGGCCTAAGTGGACTGTGGGAAGTTGGCTGGTTTCTATGCCAAGGAGACAATGGGAGTACCAACAGTCAACAAACCTAAAGTAGGAAGGCAGATGCCATACTTGTAATTCAGGAGGGGCTAGGAACACATCTTGGAGAAAGGACATGGTCTCATTTTCCATCAATCAGCCCACAAGTTGAACCAGGTGTGGCCAAGGGGCAAACAATGAGATCTCATGTACAAAACAATAAAGGAACCACCTGCAGTAAGAAGCATCCCCAAAGATAGGCTTCTGACATTCAACCAGATGGCTGGCCAAGCGCCAGAAGCCACAGGATGAACCCAGTGAATGTTGCTTGGTTAGGAACTGATTTTCCAAGATACCTCAGTTGGGCTGCACACAGCAGGCCTACAAGGCCTGTATGTGCCCAGCTTTAAGACCAAAGAAAGAACCTGAAGTCAGCAACAGAGCCATCAATGGTTTAATGGATAGCGGGGATCTTATACGTCTGAAACAAGGTCCTGGAGTGACATCCCACTGTGTGCAGAAGGCAGGCAGGACATGGGGGTAGTCTTCACTCCCAAGTGGAAGGAGATGACCAGTAGTAGGGAACCTGATGTCGGGTGGGCTCCTTAGTCACCAGGGAAACCAACAGAGAGCACCCCGCCCCCTGCTCCTTTGCTAAGAATAATCACGGGGTGAGGGGCCGGGAATGAGGGTGGAAAGGCCAGTCTATATCCAGTGAGCAGGATATAGATGAAGCAGGTACTGGTTGGGCAGGAGAGGTACAGAGAGCAAGACAACAGCAATCCCGAGTGCCCTGACCATGTAACTCTCTTTCTCCACCTACAGTCAGGCAGCATCAAGCACCTTCATTCATCTAAATCAGTGTCCAAACTTAACAACACCCCCGACATAAGTCACAAAAGAGCAAAACTGACTTTTTGATGAATATGAATTCATAGCACAGGTGCCCACTGTGATATGTGAACAGGTGCTCTAACGGAACACACTCTTCCCCTTAATTTTAACTGCTCATCAAAAAGAGGCAAGGCTAAAAAGGAAACACAACTACCTGAAAAGGGTGAGTAGAGAGCCCCGGTCATGAACAATACTCAGAAGCACAGTATTTCCCAATACGGGGTCATTTCCAAATCAAGAGTCAAGAAGTCTTAGGTCCCGAAGACCAGCAGAAAAAGCCCGTGTCTGTCTCCTGTCCTGAAACAGAGGAGTGGTACTGCACCTGGCCATACACATCACTGCCCTTTGTGCTCACAGAGGACGCTGCTGACAGAGGTCAGCTTGCTTCCTGCTCTGCTTTATATACCACTAGCAGGGCAGGTGAGAAATCTGACAGAGGATGTACTTCCACCAACCAACAGCTGTGTTGGATCTCAGATAATGCAGCTTTGTGCCTTGGGCAATCCCTTAATGTCCCTAAGCCCCAGGGTTTTTTCACTGCGAAATGGATGGCTTTGTTAGAAGACCTCGATGGCTCCTTTTAATATGATTATTCTGGCTCTCTCATTATACCGAGGTAACTCACTAACGACACATGACATAAGAATGGCGTGCACCAACAAGTCCTTACCTCACTTCCTGATATCCGCCTCCACCTACTCTTTCATCACAAAATCAGTACAACAAATGAGGCAAGACTCCAGACTCAAGTATGTGGCCCTTGAAGTCAGCTTCAGTGAAAACTGTGTACTTGGGTTTAGTGGGTTAGGGTGAGGGTTATACAGTGTGACTGTCTTACTCCATCATGTCCTTTTTTCATCTCTGTGTCTTAGAAGCTTTCCCTGGCTTACTCTTACAGCCTAAATCTTAATCCAAAAATTCACCCCCATTATTGCTTTTCACCATTCTCTACTCACCCCAAGCGTTACTGCCACAAGCAGATCATTCTCTTGCTTACAAATCTCTAGAACCCTCAACACCTGCTTCCATGTGATCACTGTGAACAAAAAACCCTCTCATTTATATTTGTTTTCTTTAGTCCAGCTGATTTTTCTCAAACCGCTCACTCCCCACGAAAGATGCTGTCCCCTTGCTGTCCACTTCACTCCTCTCCTGGAAAACTAATCTCCTTCAGGAGGGCTTTTTTTATTATTATTAAAAAATTTGTTTTAATTTACTTATTTTCAATTGAAGGATAATTGCTTTACAATACTGTGTTGGTTTCTGTCTCAGAAGGGGTTTAGAGTGACAAAAACCTTAGGCCAGGCATTATGCAAAGAATACCGCAGGTTTTCTCATTTAATCTTCATATGAATACTAAGAATTAGAAATCATCCCTATTTTTACATTTGGAAAGCTGAAGCTAAGAGAGCTTAAGTAACTTGCCCAAGGATTTTAATCCAAATCCTTCTTCTATCTCCAAAGCCACACTCCTAACCATTCTACTTCACTGTCTCAGGAGGTCTGACTCAGAAATGTGGAAGAGGAAGTTTCCTTAACCCTGCGGAAAACAAGAAGAGCACAAAGATCTCTGCATAGTTTTATTTTTTAAAACAGGGTCCTTCGCAGTTGCTAACATCCTTCTAGCCAAAGCCCAACAGGGAGCAGGGTTTCCAGCAGCATCTCCACGGGGAGGGCTCCACCTGGCTCAGCAGCTCGGCCGCGGAGCAGGACAGCATGCCTCCCCAGCAGGAATGGATACAAAGGCACGGGAGGAAGGCTGGGTCTTGTACCCAGAATGCCAACAAGGAACAGGTGGTTAAGAGAGCCCTGTCCCCACGGGAGGCCATCAGTCCATTCTCCGGGACCTCTGCGGTGCTGGTAGCGTGCCTTCCAGTGTGGGGTCGGGGGAGTGGCCCACCTCAAAAGATTTCCAGATCCTATTTTAAAAGCTCTTATTACGCGACAAGGCAGTAATCTAACAGTCCAGGGCGAGCACTGACTCCTCAGGAACAGCCCACGCCTCTATCACACCGCAGCTAACTCGGAGGGGGCACGTCTGTGGTGACAAGAAGAGGTGCTTTTCCGTGGTGCCCATCAGAAGGTAGAAAGAGCCGCCGCCTCCTTCCTCCACGGAGCGGCTCAAGTCCTTTTTTTTTTTTTTTTNGGGGTGGCAAAGAGTCGGACACGACTAAGCGACTGAACTGACTTACTATAGAGAGCTTCGGGTTTACCAGTCCCGACCCTTTGCTTTATAGACACAGAAACCGCTCCAGAGAGACACAGAAATGGTCCCAAGGCCCATTGCCTCGCAGACTCCACACACAGGTCCAGCCCGTTGGGTTAGAAAAAGGAGAAAGACCAGTTCGCCTTGGGTCCGAGTTTGGGGACCTAAGATGCTGCTGCCTTTTTGGTGGATGTGATTGTTCTCTTTGAGAGTCTGTTCTGGACAGGAGCGCTGGAAGACAGGAACCCACCTGAACCTCTCCTTTTCTCCAGTTTTTAGGGGTGCTGGGTGGCAATCTGTTCATTCTCACCCCTAAAACAGCTGAGGAAACTGTGAGCCTCTAAGCAGAGAGGGCTGCTGGTGACTACTCAGAGGTTCACTTATTTACACCAGAGATATCTAAGGGTGGTGTCCATGAGGGAGAGGCATTCCCCACAAGATCCTAGAGAGAAGGACTCTACTAAAAGGGTGAGCGTGGTGAGGAGCTGAGATGGCTTTTTCCAAATGGTGCCTGGAAACCTAGTGTCCTCCTGGAAGGGCTGTGGGCTCAGGGGTTGGTGGTGGTGAGGGGAGGGAGTGACATCTTGTGCCCTTTGGGACTCTCTCAGGAGTGACTGAAGATGGACCCCCACATGGAGATTCAGCCACGCTCTGACTTCCAGCCATGACCACCACCAGCACCAGCCACCATTTCTTAAGCACCTGCTCTGTGCTTGGCACTGTTCTGGACTTAGAGGGGGCATTCAAGCGAGATAAAAGGCACCATCCAGTCCTTCAAGCAGCTTGTCATTTAATTTGGGAGCTGCAACTGTCTCAAATGATGTGGTCTAAGAACAGTAACAAGCATTATTTCAGTAAGTGCAAGATGGCATGCATGGGGTCCCTAAATGTCGGGTGTTTGAGGGGCTGCTGGCTAGTGGACACAAAGGAGGCATGCAGTTAATACAGAAGGTTTGTCTGAGGAGAATATGGCTCCTGGCATGCCTAGAGCAATGGTGTGAGCATGGGGAGAACTGGGAAGCACAGACAGAATGGCTTCCTGTGCATGCTGGCAAATTCCTGGGCAGAAAGGAGGCAGGCTCTGAGGGCAGGGTAACGCTTGGAGCTGGCCTGTGCTGCTCCTGGGCTGTCCGTGGGTAGGGGCTGCCAGGAGGGAGTTTTAGGCACCTGCTCCAGAATATGCTCCTTTTCAGAGGGCACCCTGGACAGCATCTTAACTTCCCTGAGCAGGAGGGTGGGCCCTCAGACTGGCTGGGGAACTTTAGAGAGTCACACTGCCTGCCTAAGTCAGCACACCTCCCTCCACGCTCCACTCTCCCAATAGCCTAGATCAAAGTGAACCTGGAGATGAGAGCATCTCTTCAGTTTTCTCAATTCGGCAGTCCTGGTTAGAGCTACTTGGGACTTTTTATTTCTAGAGCTCAATCTTACAAACAAAATTTTTAGACTTGAAATGGGACAAGGCATGATCCTTACCTGAATACCTTTCACATTCATTTTCTAAAAATGGAAAGATTTTTGCTTTCCTTAGAATTTTTTGACATTTTCTCTCAGTACTTCATCTTTTGTCATCAGTGTATAAGAGGCATCTAAAGATCTGATTACATTTTAAGTTCCCCCTTAAAGCAGTAAAAATCAGTGTGATTATTACTTCCATTTAATAACTTTCTTTGCTTCTCCACTCTTGATCAATGTTAGAACCAGAATTTACTGGGTGACAGTATTAAATATATTTACACAGAGATTCTCAGGAGAGCCTGGTGTGATTTGACCAATGAGACTAGTATCCAATAAAATGTGAGATTTCTTAGTTATCATTGGGAGGGTGGTACAATTCAGTTTTTTTTAAATGTTTGTGAAATACTTTAGTCATACAAGATATTAGAGATCCAATTGACAACAGCCACTTTTCTAGCATCTCTGCTAGTTGGTGTCTTGCGTGACTGTTTAAGATGTTTATAGTGCTTATTTTGAGAGTCTTTTCCACTATAGGAAAATTCTACATAATAATGCTATTGACCTAAATTTCCTTCCCTGTCACTTACACCTTTAAGCCTTCATCCTATTTGACGAAACTACATTTGGTGTTTAACATTTTATTACAAGTGGTAATTATTCATGATAGTATGAATGAAGGAATACAAACGTGTGTCTACCTGAAAAAGATGGGAATGCACATAATTAGGTTTTAAGAGAGGCAGAGGAGGTAGGGGACTGATTTTTCTCTCAGTGGAGTGGTGGAGAAGAAAGAGTAGCTGACTGCAGGCTCCAATTAAATATACTTCCAGGAAATCTTTTTTTCTGATCTATGTTAGTCTATTGGAGGTAGAGGAGGATGTGCTACATCTCAGGTAAGGTATGTTAATGCAAAAAATAGCTCTAATGCATTTCATAGTAAGTATTTTAAGAGGAAAATACCATGAAGAAGGCAAAGTGCAGGTGGACTCTGATACGGAACATTTCTAGAATCCACATCTGAACTTAGGCCACTGCAGGGAGCATTCTTTCTGTTTGGTATTTTGGTCTCTTAGGGGGTAGGTGGAGAACGGTGAGGCACCTGATCAAGTTGGAAGTACACAGACTTGTTGAGCAGGATCCTGTGGGCAGAGCCCTGAGACGCTGGGGGGCAAAAAGGAGGGCTGGCTCATGAGGGAGGAAAACACGGGCCACACGTCATGCTTTCCGATCCTGTTGACCGGTGACATCTTCCTTCTAATGGTTGCTTGAGGATGACTACTGAAAACGTTGCTGTTTTCTTCTTTTTAGCTAAAATGGGTTCTAGGAAAAAAGTTCACGCGTTTGTCCGTGTCAGACCCACTGATGACTTTGCTCATGAAATGATCAAATATAGAGATGACAACAAAGTAAGTACCGCTCTGTCTGCCTTCACCTGCCTGAGAGTCTCTCGGTGCTTTCTCACTACACGGTTTTCAAACCACTTTGTAAGGACCAGGACAGAACTGGTAAAAGTTCAGATGGAATCTAGACTCCTTCAAGTCCAGAGCACTCCCCCCACCAATGCTGTCGATGAGGAAGCTCATGAAACTCCCATTTTTATTGCCTTTTTGGTTAATAGTTTACCTTTATCCTTGTATCTGACAGTGGAAGGTGACATCTGTCCACACTCGTAAAACTTCCTGGTGATCAGATCTCCCACTGTATAATCTCCCAGGGAGTACAGTAGGAATGTCTTCAGCCGATCATTGTTAAACTTACCAAAGAGTGGGAGAAACTCTTACAGCAAGAACTGGAAAGATCTATCCCTCCCCTGTCCTCACCAATGTCTGAGGACTATTCTGAAGCCTGAGACAGATTTACCACACCTTGAGAGTTATGGAATGTTTTTATTCAGCAAACATTTGTGGATCTACTAGGGGCAGCATGGAGACGTTGTTCAAGGGAGCAATTCAAAGGTCACCTGTTCAAGCTTCTAAAGTCCTAGCAGTCAGAAAGAAACTCAGGTGCAACCCTGTGAAGTGCACCCTGCTGGACGTGGATTCAGTGACCCTGAAGCAGAGAGCATTTAACGTATGAATGGACCAAGCCCTGCTCTGTTGATCTTATTTTTTTCTACGTGTGGCTGTGTCTTGGCTTCTGGATTAAGGCAGACAGTGTAAGAGTCCAGTGAGAGTCCATTTACATCAGAAGTCCTCATTTCAAAAGATTGGAATCTACCATTAGCCTAACCCAATATATTTCTAAACCAGCTGCTGCCACAGATGCTTGCCATAGAGGGGTCTAAAAATCTAAAACTGAAATTTTTAGAAATCTTTGCATGTGAAAACACGCTGATTACAAGTCAGTAGGCATGCTTGATTTAGTGCCAGTGAGTTACTATGTCAGAATAGTCTAGTGCCTTTCCTGTGGCTATCATTTCTTCACTGTTCACTGTGACCCACAGTGTGTGAGGGAGCAGTTGCTCGCCACAACGCTGAGGGAGGCCTTGCCTCCAGTCACCAAGGAGCTACGGCTCTAGCCCAGGCCTCCATTCCCAAGCGCACTGTTGCCTGTTTCAAGGCATTCCTGTGCTTACTGGACTTACCTAAAACTTGTTTAACGAGAATGTGATAAATGTGCTTCACCCCATATCACAGATGAGGGAACCAAGACAGGCCCCTGTCCGTGAGGGTGAGATGTGCTGGAACCAGCATGTGCTCCTGTCTCCTGCTCCTCCCACCCTGAGGGGGTGTGGCCTCCCGGAAGTGGCTCCCTTCCCCCAATCCTGAAGGTCATCCAGGATACATGCAAGTCCCTATTCTTCCTCAAGTTCACCTCCTCTGTTTCCTCCAAGTCAGGCCCTGGCTGCCGTTGACTTTTTTATACCAGTTTCTTAACAAGTCTTCGTTTCTTCCTAGACCATTGATATTCATTTAAAAAAAGATACTCGGAGGGGAGTTGTCAATAACCAGCAGACAGACTGGTCATTCAAACTGGACAGAGTTCTCCATGATGCCTCCCAGGACTTGGTTTACGAGACAGTTGCGAAGGATGTGGTTTCTCAGGCCCTCAATGGCTTTAACGGTAATTTAGTTAATTGTTGTTTTAATGTAAGAACCTGGGGAACACCCCCACCCAGGAAGAGGTACAAGGATTTTATGGTGAATAAAATAAACTACAGTTTCTCTTACTAACTTTTGTTTGTCTCCAGTTCTTATGATGGAAAACTTTGGTGACATGGTGGTCATGGCTTGACCCATGGTCCTGGGTTCCTACCTTCATGGGACGATTTAATGACCCTGTCTCTCTGTAGGTCATGGGGATTCAACTATTATCCTGTTTCAAATTCCTCGAATATTAGTTTTGAAACAATGTCTTTAGGGTAAATTTGATGGAGTCAAAACATTTTTCTGCTGGCTACCTGCTAGGAGCTATTTCCATTTATCCTACCAGCCCAATTAATCTGTTCCATTCCAGNTCTCTCTGTAGGTCATGGGGATTCAACTATTATCCTGTTTCAAATTCCTCGAATATTAGTTTTGAAACAATGTCTTTAGGGTAAATTTGATGGAGTCAAAACATTTTTCTGCTGGCTACCTGCTAGGAGCTATTTCCATTTATCCTACCAGCCCAATTAATCTGTTCCATTCCAGTATTCAGAGAAGGCAATGGCACCCCACTCCAGTACTCTTGCCTGGAAAATCCCATGGACGGAGGAGCCTGGTAGGCTGCAGTCCATGTAGTCGCAAAGAGTTGGACATGACCGAGCAACTTCACTTTCACTGTTCACTTTCATGCACTGGAGAAGGAAATGGCAACCCACTCCAGTGTTCTTTTTTTTTTTTCAGTGTTCTTGCCTAGAGAATCCAGGGATGGCAGAGCCTGGTGGGCTGCTGTCTGTGGGGTCGCACAGAGTTGGACAAGACTGAAGCGACTTAGCAGCAGCAGCAACAGCATTCCAGTATTAGGTTATTTACATATATCGCTAAAAACTTGAGTAGAATTTGATATTCTTAAGGTAAAAGCTTAACAAAGCCATTTAGCAAATTAAAATTTATAGGGAAATTTGTACTTGTTCAGTCTAACATTGTTTTAAAATCTTAAAAATCTTAAGATTTTAAAATCCTTAGAAAAAATACATCACAGTCTGTAGACTGTCTGGTGGCTCCTGATTAGCATGTTCCCTGTTTGCAAGTTTTAGGTCTCCTGTTTAAAAGTCAGTTGAGTGTAGAAGCCCAAACATTGTAGCCTGTGTGTGATATAAAGGTGTGGTCCTTATTCGTCCTGAGGGGATGTGGCCCTGAATAGAGACAGAGGAACTAAGGCCCAGGGAGGCTAAGAGTCATGGGCTCTGGGTGCTGTGGAGCCACAAATGGGCTCTGAGTCCCAGCTAAACTGATTCCTTCCTGCACATTGCTGCAGGATTAAAGATACTGTTTCTGACTCCAGTGCAGATGCTGAATTCAGGCCTCTTGTGTTAAAACCTACCAATCCCAGGAACTAGAGCATCCATATGGAAAAGGTAGACATGATTTCCACCACCCAGTGTTGCCTGAGCATTTCTGCTGTGTGAATACCTAGAGAAGCAGCCTTTGGGTCTGGTTCAGGCTGCCCAAATCAGGAGGAAGAGCAGATGGGAACTGGAGCCCAAGGTGACTGGTTTGTGTCCCACAGCCTGGTGATGGTAGACCTAAAGCACGAGTGAGGTGCAAGTGAACCACAGCCTGGTGATGGTAGACCTAAAGCACGAGTGAGGTGCAAGTGAACATCTTCCCAGAGAGGGCACTGGGGCAGATCAGGACCTAGTCACAGTACTTGGTTTCTGAAAGTGGCCTGGGACCAACTTTAGTCTGTGGGAATGTGCTGTCTACAAAGAATTCTCACCAGTAACAGAAAATGCCCTTCCCACTCCCATCTCTTCCTGGGGATTTTGAAAGTTCTTTCTTTCTGTCTGGGCAGCCTCATGGGGAGACATAGCCCTGAGAGCCTGGCTGTCCATGGTCTTGCTGAAGAAGGGCTGAGTTTAATGCTCTCATCACCCTCATCTTGCTAGGAAAATTCCCAGGTCCTCTGTAGCCTGGAATTCCCTGCTCTCCTCAGAAGCCCTAGGATCAGATCCCCTCTTGGAAGGGGAAACAGTAGAGCCCTCCATGGACCACAGATTCAGAGCAGCTGTCTGTATCTGACCCTTTATATCCTGTTTCCCTGCTCAGCTACTCACCCTACATGGCAGGAATTCCTGATATCCTTAGCTGCTCCTGATGGCCACCTTTATACCAGGGTTCTGGCTGGTGCTGGGCATGCTGGGGGAGGGAAAAGCTATCCTTAGATCTATTTTTCTGGATGTCACCAAAATGTGTTTTCAAATGTTTGCAGGCACCATCATGTGTTATGGGCAGACAGGAGCTGGCAAGACGTATACCATGACGGGGGCGACTGAGAATTACAAGCACCGAGGGATCCTCCCTCGTGCCCTGCAGCAGGTAGAGCGTGGGCTGGTGGGCGGGATGGCACACAGAAGCTGCCCATCCCAGGCCAGCTCCTGGAGCCAGTGGGATCCAGGCCTCCAAGGAGCTGCAGCCTGTAGGGAAGACAGGTTATGCATGGTGGAGTGTGTGTGTGTGTGTGTGTGTGTGTGTGTGTGTGTGTGTGTGTGTGTGTGTGTGTGTGTGTGTGACTGACTCTGACCGACTCCCATGCTAAGCTTGTTTCCCATTTGGTAAAGAGTGAGTCGGGTGTGCAGACTGGCTTCTTGCTGCTCTGTTGGCCTGTGGACCTGTAACAGAGGGTAGAGAGGACCTAGTTCTGTTCCTTCCTGGTTTTAATGAGGGGGAGGGACCATTGCAGGGCTTCCTTGCTGGCCTGCTCTGGCTTCTTCCACCACCATCATCCCAGAAAGAGCAAAGGGAAGGAGCAGGGCACGACATGAGCTTTCAGGACCGAGCCAGCCCTGGGGGTCTGAGAAGTGTGACTGAAGACAGGACAGGAGGGCCTTCCTTTGGAATCTGCTAGCCTGTGTTCTTGGAGAAGGCAATGGCACCCCACTCCAGTACTCTTGCCTGGAAAATCCCATGGACAGAGGAGCCTGGTAGGCTTCAGTCCATGGGGTTGCTACGAGTCGGACATGAGTGAACAACTTCACTTTTACTTTTCACTTTCATCCATTGGAGAAGGAAATGGCAACCCACTCCAGTATTCTTGCCTGGAGAATCCCAGGGATGGGGGAGCCTGGTGGACTGCCGTCTCTGGGGTCGCACAGTGTCGGACACGACTGAAGTGACTTAGCAGCAGCAGCAGCAGCAGCAGCAGCCTGTGTTCTGTGAGGACCCTCGTTTTGGAAGTGGGAGGCAGAGGATTTTTCCCTAAAAAGCAACTTGAGGTTTTATAGCCCTGGCCAGTAGGAAGTGAAGTTGCCCCTCTTGTGCATAACCATCCATGCTATACTTTTTTGAAGCAATATCCTTAACATCCCACTGTCAATGCCTCGGCGTCTTAGACCTTTTTTTTCCCCCTTCTTATTTACTTTATTCAGTAGGCAGTGAGGGTCTCAAAAATCTTTCTCTTCATCAGATGTTTGGTCTCTTTGTAAAGCTTTGGGTTTTTGAGGTTGAACATGGAGCTTTACTCCATCAATAACATGAGTTTTTTGTTGCAGTGCATTGTGAAGTTCTTCTGAAGAAAAGTGAATCCAACCCATACCTTTGTGAAAGCCAGTCTCTTCGTCAAAAGGAAGAGAGTACTTTCTTACATGGCCAAATTTTGCAAAGTGTTCTCTCAGCTCACTTGAGGCCGCTGTCCCTGGAATTTTTCTGACAAACACAACCAGTTGGCCACTATCTGTACGCAGCACCATAGCGCCCCTCGCTGCCGAAGCTGCCATCTTTAGCATCTTAGACCTTGATAATCTAGCTCGGTGCTGCCCAACAGAAATTTAATGTAACTCACATATGCAGTTTTAGGTTTTCCAGTAGCCACATTTTAAAAAGTAAAGCAAGTGAAATGAACTGTGGCTTAGCTGGTAAAGAATCCACTTGCAATGCGGGAGATCTGGGTTCGATCCCTGGGTTGGCAAGATCCCCTGGAGAAGGGAAAGGCTACCCACTCCAGTATTCTGGCCTAGAGAAGTGCATGGAGTGTATAGTCCATGGGGTCGCAGAGTCAGACATGACTGAGCAACTTTCACTTAAATGACACATAATATATAACAATATATTTTATTTAACTCAATATAGCCAAAATGTCATTTCCATATGTGACATTCCAATGTGAAAATCACTGAGATATTTTACATCCTTTTTCCTTACACTAATTCTTTGAAATTATTTTACACGGGCTTCCCAGGTAGCTCAATGTTAAAGTACGCCCCTGCAAATGCAGGAGATCCAGGTTCAATCCCTGGGTTGGGAAGATCCCCTGGAGAGAAAAATGGCACCTGACTCCAGTATTCTTGCCTGGAAAATTCCACGGACAGAGGAGCCTGGCAGGCTACAGTCCATGGGGTAGCAAAGAGTCGGACACGACTTAGCGACTACACAACAACAACGTATTTTATACTCACAGCCCATTTCATCCTTTGTTTGGCTGCACTGCACAGCACGTGGGATAACAGTTCCCTAAATCAGGATCGAACCCACACTCCCTGCATTGGAAGCATGGAGTCTTAAGCACTGTCCCACCAGGGAAGTCCCCGTTTCAATTTAGACCCTAAATATTCATCAGAAATAGTTTCTCTATATTTATATTTCATGCAATTGACAGTTGAGAGGGTGGACTCATAAACGCAAATTGTTCCAAACATACTTAAAAGTTTACCAGTCACTGAATTTAGTATCAGTTTTAATTATTTAATTAAAGTTAATAAAATTCAATTCCTCATTTGCGTGAGCCACATTTCAAGTGCTGAGCAGCCACCTGTGGTTAGTGTCTGGCATGTGACACAGCACAGATCTAGCCTGTTAGGATAAGGGGGGACTTCAGGGCTCATCCAGCCCAGCTCCCCATTTAACAAATAAGAAAGTTAAGGTCCAGAGACGGGGAAAAGACCAGCCAAAAGTCACCTGCTGATAAGCACTGGGGAGGGTAGTAGGAGTTGAGAAGGCTGAGTTCTGGCTTGGCTTTTTCCCTTGTTAGCCGAGCCACCACAGATGGGTGTGGCCCCTGCCCTGCTTCAGGTGCAGTGGAGTTCGGAGGATAGAATCAAATAATGGATGTGAAAGAAGCTTCTGTGTGGTAAAACTCCACAAAATGATATTTTCACTTCTCAGTCTTTTCCATTCATCATGCCTCTACTTCTTGAGACTGTATAATTAATAGCCAATCTGTAAGTCAGGCCTCAAAAAACTACAAGATGATAGTGAATATCACCCGATGAACTACTAGCTGTTGATGACCATCACAGTAACTAGACCGTAAATTCTTCCCGAGTGAGGATTCTCTCCTGAGCTAAGAACCCCCCTAATCCTGGCTGGTCGTTGGAGTTCTGCTCTTGGTGACTGCTGTCCAATCTCCCATCTAGGTTTTTAAGATGATTGAAGAACGTCCCACACATGCCATTACTGTGCGCGTTTCCTACCTGGAAATCTATAACGAGAGCCTGTTTGATCTCCTATCCACGCTGCCTTACGTTGGACCCTCGGTCACACCTATGACCATCGTGGAGAATGCTCAAGGGGTCTTCATTAAGGGCTTGTCGGTCCACCTCACAAGTCAGGAGGAGGATGCATTCAGCCTCCTCTTTGAGGTGAGATGACCAGTACCACAGCTGCCTTCTTCCTAACCTTTTCTTTCTCCCTTCTTTCCTTTTGTTCCCCTTTTCCTCTCTCCTTAGTTTCTTACTTACCTTGATAACCAGAATTAATACATACTTGTTTAGCAAGTTCAGATAATAATGAAAAAATATAGAAGCAAAAAAGAATTCACTTATCTGTTTTCTACATATGGCAATAATAATGTATATATATATAATATTATTTGGCTGTACCAGGTCTTAGTTGCAGAATATAGGATCTTTAGTTATGGCATATGGGATCTAGTTCCCTGACTAGGGATCAAACCCTGGGCCTCTGCATTGGGAGTGCAGAGTCCTAACCACTGGATCACCAGGGAAGTCCCAATAATGTATATTTTGGCTTAATAAATTTGACTTCTAGTCGTTTTTTCTCTTGAAGCTTTTTCTTTATTTAGTTGAAACTGTCCTTTAAAAAGTTAACCATGGGCATTTGTGATATAGAAAAAAGTAAAAATTAATGTCCTTGAAATATAAAGGCTCTTACAAATCAATTAAAAACATTCCCTGGGATGTGTTATTCTTTTTAAAATCATGTAGATTAAAATTCTTATGCATTGCTGGTGAACGATAAAGTGCTGTAGCCATTTTGGCAGTTTCTTTTTTTTTTTTGGCAGTTTCTTAAAAAGTTAAATACTAAGTTTTTCATAGGGCCTAGCAATTCTGTTCCTAGAGATCTACCCAAGGAAATGAAAATCTATGTGCACACAAAGACTTGTACACAGATATTCATAAGAAGATTATTCATAATAACCAAAGACCAGAAATAACCAAAATATTCATCAACTGGAGAATGGATAAGCAAAATATGGTACATCCAAACAATAGAAAACTAGCGATAAAAAAGAAATGGAACATTGGTACATGCTATGACATGGATGAAATTCCTCCTCCCTTCCCGGAAAAATGCTAAGTAAAAGAAATTTTAAAAGGTCACCTAATGTATGACTCCATTCATTTGAAATGTCCTGATAGCCACATCTATACAGACAAAAACATTGCCTGGGAGAGGGAAGCAGGAAGTGACTGCAAATAGGCCTGAGAAAACTTTTTTGGAGTGATACAACATTTTAAAAATAGAATTGTGGTGATAGTGACAAAAGCCTGTAATTTTACTGATTTTAAAAAATCACTGAACTATAATACTTAAAATGGTGAATCTTAGGGTATTTAAAATACAAGTCAAATAAAAGTTTTTTTAAAAGTCACTTAGGTGTCCTCAGAGGTGATTTAAACACAGATCCCTTGCATGTACACAGAAGAAAGAGCCTGCCAGGAGGCAGCAAAAACACATTCTCATCTTATTGCTGCTCCTAACATTTCACCATGAAGAATGATGTTTGCCGAAAGTTTCTAGGCTTAAGGTTAAAGAAGGTCCAAGTTTGTGAAGAGTTTATGATGAATAAGTATTTATTCATACCCGTAGAAGTAACTGGGCTTCCCCAAAGAATCCGCCTGCTAATACAGGAGACGCGAGTTCAGTCCTTGGGTCAGGAAGATTCCCCTGGAGGAGGAAATGGCAACTCACTCCAGTATTCTTGCCAGAGAATTCCATGGACAGAGAAGTCTGGTGGGCTACAGTCTATGAGGTCGCAAAGAGTCAGACACAACTGAGCAACTAACACTGGAAGCAAGCACTCTCCTGACTTGTAATCATTTCCTTGGTCTTCATTAGGGCTTAACCACCTGTAGCATAACACTTATATCTCCTCAAATAGTAAGTTAACCTTTTTGGAAATTTATATAAAAGGAATCATGTAGGATGAATTGTCTTATTTCTTTCACCTGCTGTTTATGTGCAATTCATCTGGTATTGTTACATGTTTTTCACTTTTACCATATTACATTGTGTGAGTATACTGCAGTTTAGTTATCCATTCTACTTCAGATGGACAGTTGGGTTTTACTAATCTGGGGATATATCAGACAATGGCAGTATGTGTTTATTGACCTAGAACTAGGGACGTTCTTGTATATATATCTGATGCACATAAGCATGAATTTCTCCAAGTAAAGCCAAGAATTGTAATTGCTTAGGTCACAGAGAGTATGTGTCTTAAGCTTTCTTAAACGATACCAANGTTGGGTTTTACTAATCTGGGGATATATCAGACAATGGCAGTATGTGTTTATTGACCTAGAACTAGGGACGTTCTTGTATATATATCTGATGCACATAAGCATGAATTTCTCCAAGTAAAGCCAAGAATTGTAATTGCTTAGGTCACAGAGAGTATGTGTCTTAAGCTTTCTTAAACGATACCAATAATGTTCCCATTATTCTGATCCTAAAATTTTGACCAGTCTGGCTGGTGTATGGTGTTTCCCATTATGGCCCCACGCACTGGGTTTCATTTCCCTGATTACCAGTGAGATTAGGGACCTCATTATGTGTTTATTGACCATGTGGATTTCCCTGTTCATGTCTTTCGATTATTATCTTTACAGATATCTTTTTTTCCTCTCATTTGTATAAATTTATAAATTCTGAAATTTATATGTTTTTTTCTATCTCCTGTGACTTGTCTTTTTTTCTTGATATGTCAATTTGATGAACAAATATGCTTAATTTTAGGTCAGTTGAATGTGACAATGAGACCTTGGGGATGTAGCCTGGGAGCCAGCCAGGCCTCCTCCACAGCCCAGGGCCTCCCCTCCTCTTTAGGCGCTCCACGCTCTACAAGGGAAGGCAGTATCACTCATTTGGGGTTTCTTCATAGCACTTCTCAGGGTCCTTTAAGGAGACAGGAGTCCCTCCTGTACAAATCTTTTTCTCTAAGTACAGCCATTTCTACATGTCTCCTTTTGAGTATATTCTGGTCATAGTGCCTAATCCTGTGAATTAGAGGCAAGGGCTGTCTCCTTAAAGATACAAATTACTGATTTTTTTTCCTAATGTTTAAATGTGATTCATGTTCACTTTAAAAATATGGACGCATAACCTGTATATATAAAAGATCCACCTATAAACTCCAACCCAGAAGTGACCATTAATAACGTCCTGGTAGCACCACGTGTTTATCCTTTCTTCTATGACTGCTTCTGCATTCCTCAGATTGTACCATCATATGATTTTGTCCTTCGTTTTGTTAATGAGGTATATTACATTGATTGATTTGTGTATGTCAAACCATCCTTGCATCCGGGGTAAATTCCATTTGGCTCTGGTGGATAGTCCTTTTATTGTGCTGTTGAAGGCAGTTTGCTCCAATTTTTGTTGCATTATTGTTATTAAAAGCTATTTGTCAGCATTCTTCTGGTCACATAACATTGTTCTCCAGACAGATCATTCCTGAATTGCTGGATATGTAGGTTGGTTATGACTCAGTATTTATGAATATTTTTTAGGCTTATAGTTTTTGTTGCCACTTTGCTTTTCAGAAAGCTATTATACAAATTCACATGTCACTAGCAGTGAGTGAAAATATAGGTCTGGACTCCAATTTGTTTTCTGTTCTACTAGTTTATAAATCAGAATTCCCGGGAAGGCCTGACCGAGGGCTGTGATGTAAAGATCATTTCTGTATAGTTAAAAAATGACTCAAATGCCTTGTTATTTCAATATGTGAAATTGTCTATGTGTTTTTTCTCTTCTTCAGGGAGAGACCAACAGGATTATAGCCTCCCACACAATGAACAAGAACTCATCCAGGTCACACTGCATTTTCACCATCTATGTGGAGGTAAGTACAAGCTCTTTGAATAGCTTGGGAAGGGAAGTCGATTCCCATGGAGCCTGTTCAGTAAGAAACTTCTCACTGTGACAGCCTAACGTCTGTTTTGGGTGTTTCACAGGCCCGTTCACGGACCTTATCAGATGAAAAGTACATCACTTCCAAAATTAACTTGGTGGATCTAGCAGGCTCGGAGAGGCTGGGGAAGTCTAGGGTAAGTGGGGGAGCAGGAAGTTCCTCCTCAACAAGCCATGGCCCTGCTTCCAGCTTAGTGTCTGTGTGTGTGGACTGTCCCTCACTGGGCATTCGTGAGCATCGTTCCTAGCTAGGCATAGTTCAGCTGGGGGCACAGAACTAGCAGAGGTGAAACAGCTGCATCAGAGAGGCAATTCCTACTTGGCAGGACTGCAAACGCTAAATGAGATGATGGCTCCTAAATTCTTAGCAAAATGCCTGGCAGTCAGTGCTCCATGCTCATATTAGCATTCCTCTGTGCATGAGTGTTCATATGATGAATATTTGCATGAATTTTTCATCTCACATACATATTCATATGAGTATTAGCATAAGCATTCACAAGAGCATTCAGAAGAACATTCAGATGAGTGTTTGTATTGGTGTGTTGAATGAATGTTTATATATTCCCAGGATTATTTGCTCAAATATCTGCACAAATATTCCCCTGTGTGTTCATAACAGTGTGACTCTTAAGGGAGTATTCATATGAATATTCACACAAGTATTCATATTTATATGAGCATTCACTCATATGAATATCTGCATCAGCATTCCTGGGAGTGTTCTTATTAGCCCAACGTGGAATACAAGACAGGAAGAGAAGACCCTGCTTCTGGGCAGGAGGCTCTGGCCTGGCCACAGATCTGCAGTGTTTTTTGTGGGGCAGCCTCTCCACTTGGCCTGAAGCAGAACTGACCTTTGGTTTGTAGTCTGAGGGCCGAGTCCTGAAGGAAGCCACCTACATCAACAAGTCGCTGTCGTTCCTGGAGCAGGCCATCATTGCCCTTGGGGACCAGAAGCGAGACCACATCCCCTTCCGGCAGTGCAAGCTTACCCACGCCCTCAAGGACTCGTTAGGTGAGGGGTGGCTGGTGTGCAGGGAGGAGGGACAGAACTGGCGTGTCTGCTACTGGTGGTAATGGACTTGCTCCCTCCCAGTGGCATGGACTTGCCTGCAGCCTTTGCACAGTGACCTCAGACACACCTGGAAAGGCAAAATCAAGCACAGTGCCCTCTCGTGTCCCCCATGCCATTCTGCTCCCTCCTCAGAGGCTTTGCCTAAGCTTTGGCCTCTACCGGGGGCACCCTCTCATGTCCCGCCATCCCTGAACCAGCTGGCAGAATCCTTCATCGCCTTGAAGCCCCAGGTGGATGGCCTCTCCTGTGAGGTCTTCCCTTTCCTTCAGCCTCCCTGATTGAGGAGCAGGGGCTGTCTTGTCATCCTGTGTTCCCAAGCTTTTGCGTTGGGCCTGAAGGTGGGTGTGTGATTATTAACTGTGGGTGATTATTAACAGGCCCATAAGCGAAGCCCTGGCCACAGGCCCCTGCCCTTCCTCAGCCATCTGGCCTCTGCTTTCTCCCCAGCTCCTCTTTTAGGAACGTTTGGTGGCCTCTCCCTCTTCTCTCCTCCTTCCCCTTGCCTCCCAGGCTTGTGCATGCTTTCCTGTGTCTTCTCTGGCCCTCAGTCGGGTCAGGCTGCTAGAACAAAATACTATGGACTGAGGGGCTTACACTATGCAGACATCTGTCTCTCACCCTCCTGGAGGCTGGAAGTCTCAGATCAAGGTCCAGCAGGAATGGTTCCTGGTGAAAACTGTCTTCCTGACCTGTATATGGCCACTTTCTCCTTGTGTCTTTACATGACCAAGAGAGAGAGAAAAAAAAGAGAAAGATCACAAAGAGACAGAGATCTGGTCTCTCTCTCTCTCTTCTTTTAAGGGCGCTGATCCTATTATGGGGCTCCACCCTCATGACCTCATCTAAACTTAATCATTTCCTATGGGCCCCACCTCCAAAGGCCATCACCTTGGGCACTAGGATTTCAACATGAATTTTGAGGGGACGCAAGCACTCAGATAATAACAGATCTCCACCACCAGCCTCAAAGATGTCTTGGCAGAAAACCTACATGGTTCACGGACCTTCTGTGTCTTACTTTCTACAGGGGGAAATTGCAACATGGTCCTTGTGACAAACATCTATGGAGAAGCTGCTCAGTTAGAAGAGACGGTACGTAAGGATAGTCAGCGCAGCCGGATTAGCATCCATCCTCAGGCATGCTGGACTGGGTAAACTGACTCAGTAGCCTCAGACATGGTCAAGAGTGGACGGATCCAGGGGATGAGTCTGAGCCAAAAGGGCTCCAGCTCGGATCCAGATACCAAGTCCCAAGGGGCAGAAGCTGTGTCAAGGGAGAGGCAAGGGGGCAAGCTCAGTGTGGGAGCCTCTGTGAGGAGACGAGACTATGTATCAGCTGGGTAGGGCAAGCCCTGTGTTTTCTGACCCACATAGCGGGAGGCTCAGGAAAGAGGAAGAAGGTGAGTGGCTGGAGGGGCCCTGGTGGCCATGCTGGGGCCTTGGCTGCTTTCCTGAAGATGGCAGGGGTTGTCACGGGGCTTTAGTAAAAGAGGGTTGTGGCCAGACTCATGACTCAGGGAGATGAACCCAGCAGCAGGAAACAGGTGATCTGAGGAGGCGAGAGGCTTATGAGAACCAGAGGCAGGAATACGAGCTGAGCTAGTGACACAGGAGAGTCCACATAGCGGAGGCTCCTCGCCTCTCCTCCCAACTCATCATAAGTGAGATAGGACTGGAAATCTCTCCCTAGACATTTTGCTCAACTGTGGATGGCTCAGGGCAAGTTTCAGTCATATGTAGAATCCACTCAGTGAAACAGGTCAGACACTGCAGGGCGAGATGCTCCTGCAGGGCCTCCCAGCTTTGTGCATTAGCGACCGTCCCAGCTTTCAGGGGGAGTTCTCCTGCTGCACACTCAGCGTCCTGGGACGTGGGAAGCCCAGGAGGGGAGCTCCAGCTGACGTGCAGGCAGCATCCCCAGAGGAAGGCTTCGGGACCTACTGGTCTCAGAGTATCATAAAGCGTGAGTGAACCCAAGAGGAGTCATGTGACTATTGGGCCTCCTGGCTGCCTGATTGAGAAATCTGTTCTCCTAGACCGTGGAAGACCCTCTCTCCCCTTATGCCCACCTCTGAGATGGTCACACAGGGAGCAGCTCTCCTGGTACCTGCTGTCCCCAGAGGCTCATACCCACACCACCTGGGATCTCTGCCCAGGGCTGAGCCCACCGGAGCCCCAAGGAGCTGCTGGGAAGGGGTATCGAGTTGAGCCAAAGGCAGATTGGCAGTGTGAAAGATCATGATTCTCTTCTCCAGATGTTCTGATTTTAAAACAGTGCCTGTCGTGATTCGTGTTGCTTTATGCAGTGACCCTGCCTGTGTGTACGAGGGAGTCGTGGCCACACATGCTGCTGTATTTGCAGCAGGAGTCTGGTTTCACCCCACACAGAAGTAACTCTAATGATAGGGGCCTCTTTGAGGGCTGACTGTGGGCCAGTTCTGTCCAGAGCACATTACACACCTGAGCACTAAGTCTCCCAGTGACCCTGTGAGCCAGGTCACCTTGATTTTACAGAGAGCTTACAAGACCCATCTGAGGATGTACAGTCGGTCAGTCTGTGCAGAGCTCTTCACCACCAGACAAGACTGTCCAGTGGAAGAGCCCTTTCAGGCCTTCCTCAGGCTATTTCTGCATGACCCATCCCTCCTCTGAGTCTGCCTCCCTGCTTCAGGCCCTGAGTCAGCCCAGCGTAGTCTGAGGCTGGGATGTCAGGGCCTGCCTCATGTGCCTCTGGTTGCTCCTCACACCAGGGAGCAGTCCCCACTCCTCATGGAACATCAGTGCTCTGGGGCTGTCTCCCAAGTGCCTACCCATGGGCCTCCAGCCATAATCACCCCTGGCTGGCTGTGCCCCCGGAGGGACAGAGACAAGACCCCCCAGATGTCACTCCATGGGCCCATGGAGCATTCCTCTCTTTGGGGAGATTTGTTTTCTAGTGGACTCCTTTAGACATTGTTTAGCCACTGTCTCTAGTCACAAGTAATTTGCCAAGAACATAGAGGTCTGTCTGATCTGTTTTTCAGTTGTCTTCACTGCGGTTTGCCAGCAGGATGAAGCTGGTTACCACCGAGCCTGCCATCAATGAAAAGTATGACGCTGAGGTATTAAGGGCGTAGGCAGGTGTCTCCCTGTGGGGAAGATGTATGGGTTTGCTGCCCGGGTCCCATGAACCTGGCTTCCCTTCCTGCTTCCACTAAAGATACCCATGTTATCCTGAGTCAGTCACTTTCTGTTCTGGGGTAGGTCAGTGTTCAGAGTCCCTGGAGAGCCCCCTGGGGGCTGCCACCAAGGTGAAAGGGCTAGGTCAGGCCCCCACCCAAAGCATGGGGCCTCAAGGCTTCTGAGTACCCCGGGGTTCTGCATGGGAGTCCTTAGAGCTGCTTCTGAGCTTAATCCGTGTGGGCTGTCTCTCAGACTCATTTGGCTAGGTCACTACTGAACCACTTTCTTCCCAGCCTGAGTGATCCCTCCCGGCATACAGCTGACCAATCAGGAGGAATGCTCAGCATCAACACTAACCAGGGAAATGCAATTTAAAACCTTAGTGGAATTCCACCTTCAGACTAGCAAAAATCAGACATTTTCTGACAATGCAAAACGGGGCGAGTATGTGCAGAACAACAGATCTTATTTATTTTTGGTCAAAGGGTAACTTGCCAACCACTTTGGAGAGCATTTTGGCAACATCTACTGAAGTAAAATACATTTACCAATAATTTGCTTTTCCTTTTAAGATGCTTATGCAATCATAGTTATTGGAGAGGAGCACATGTGTGCCCTAAACCCATGACAAATCACCTAAACTTTCCAGACTCTAAATCCTGAAGGAAAATAACAGTCCCAGGGCTCTGTGTATCTAAACCACGGTGTGGAGGTTGAGGAAGAAGTAGAGCTTAGAGCTTACCCCAAGGGCTCACTGAGCCACAGGTCACTGGACCCGTTCCCAGAGTTCTTGATTGCCTCGGTCTGGAGTGGGGCTGAGGGTTCAGATTTCTCCTAAGTGTTCCCAGTGCTGCTGTTCTGGGACCTCACTTGGAGAACGACTTGCACTGTAGTTAAGAGCCCTGGCACATGCATTGGGCTATCCTGGTTCAGTAGCCTGTTCTCTCAGCTCTCTAGCCTCAGTGAGATACTTGTTCTTTCTAAGGGAAGAATAACAGAGTCCACCCTCAAAGAGATGTTGCGAAGAGTACGGTAACGAGTGGAAATCATTTAGCACGGTGAAATGTGAGTTAGCGGTCCACTCGGTTCTGCAGACCAGCAGTGTCACTTCTAGGTGTACAGTCCAGTGGCATTCTCACGGATGCACGGAGCCTTACAGAAGATGGTGCTGCACCGCTTACTGCAGTGGTGAAAAGTTAGGAACGCAACTAATGGCCTTTAGCGGGAGAGTGGCTAAGCAGGTTGTGGAGGGAGGGAGCCAGAGCTTGAGCTTTGAGCGTGGATAATCTCTAGGGAGAAACCAACTCGGGGATTGGAATGGTGGCATCTATCATTCATACCAAGTATAAAGGATAAAAAGCAATGCTGATTATTCTTAGTGCATACGTGTGTGTGCAGCCAAAGAAAAAACTGTGTGGGAGGGAAAAGACCAAACTGAGCTGGGGGTTCCCTCTGGATGTCAGGGTGGGGAGTGGACTCAGAGTGGGGTCCAGGGGCTTCACATTGATCTTAAATTTTTTATTTCCTTTAAAAACAAAAAATACCTGCAGCCAGTATTTAGCATGTAAAGTCAGATTTTAGGGTGGTCTTCCCAAAGTTTCATGGCATTATCTTCTATGCTTTTCTGTAGCTTGGAGCTTTTCTTATTTTTCTTATTTGGTATTCACTTAGCTTAGGACTACCACATTACCACCCGTGAACCTGGCTGGGTGGGCATTGCACCTGATGGCAAGGACTTTTATTTTAATGTAATTCCTGTTCTGAAATCGGCACTGTTGGTCCTGGACAGCCAAGTTGCCATGTCGCCAAATGCGAATGTGTTTATAATCTTTGTGATGAGCCTTTTTCTTTCTGTGCACGAGTTCTTGAGAAAGTGGCTTCCACGCTCTCAGGGCGCAGCTTGGAGCCTAGGGACCCAGGGCAGCAGATGGCCCTTTTCCTGCATCACCTGACTGGCCCGGAGGTCTCAGCCTGGCTCCTCACACCACGCTGGACGGAGGAGTCATCGAGCTGGAGGTCCCCAGCAGCTCAGCCAGTTTCCCCGGCTGCGTAGAGTGCATTTTCTAGAACTGAGATCCCTCAGCTGGGACAAGGGAATGAAGACAAGTAGGGGCTGGCCACCAGGCCTCGCTCATAGGACTTCCCTCGGTCACCTCATAGGAAGCCCACTGAAGGACTGTCTTGAGGTTGCCCAGAGGGGCAGAGTCAGAATTTGGACCCTGGTCATGTGTCTTGAGTTCAGGCTTTGTGCTCTGATTTGCCAGTGAGCCAGCAGGACCCCTTGCTATAGACTGGTCACTGCCTTGGTCACCAGATGGACAGAGGACCCTCACAGGCTATAGTCCATGGGGTTGCAAAAGAGTCAGACATGACGTAGTGACCAAACAACTAAACCTGAGACCCAGCTGTCAGGGGCTCCCTCTAGTGGCCATTTTGAACAACTAAAAGAAGCCTATTGTTCACACTGAAGGTTCTCAACATGAAGTCCTGGGCTTACACGAAAGACTCAGGACAGTATCAGATGTAAAATGACTAAGCAATTCTGCTTCTAGAAATGTATCATTTATTTGTTCAGCTAAAATTTATGGAGTACTTACTATGTGCTGGGCACTTTTTGAAGCACTTGGGACACGTCAGTGGACCAACAGAGACACAAAGCTGTCTTGAAGAGCTGACAGTTCACTAGAGATGGGAGAGACAGATGTAATTAACATACGAAATCAGTCAGTTCTAGATTCTTCCATTTGCAACAACATGGGTGAACCTCGAGGACATTGTGCTAAGTGAAATAAGCCACATACACAAAGAAAAACACTGCATGATCTCACTTATATGTGGAACCTAACAAAGTCAAACTCACAGAAGCAGAAAGCAGAGCAGTGGTTACCAGGAGTGGGAGCAGGCAGGCTGAGATATGGGAGATGTGGGTCAAAGAGTCCATATTTTTAGTCCTAAGATGAATGAGTTCCAGGGATCTAACGTATAGTGTGGTGAATATAGTTAATAGCAGTGTGCCGTATACTGAAACTTTGCAAGGGAAGTAGATCTCAGAAGCTGTACCACACACACAAAAAATGGTGACTAGTGGATATGTTAATTAGCTTGACTGTAGTAGTCATTTCATCTTGTATATAAAACATCGTATGTTATACACCTTAAATATATATAATTTTTCTTAAAACTAAAATAGCTTCAATTCTAGAGCTTCACTGTCCAATACAGTAGCCACTACTCACACATGGCTTCTGAAATCAGTAAAAAAACAAAAACAAAAAAAACTTTCTTTTTGGTCACACCTCATGCCACAGGAATACTAGTTCCCCAACCAGGGATCAAACCCATACCCCCAGCAGTGGCAATGCGGGGTCTTAACCACGGGACCTCCAAGAAGTGCTCTGAAATCAGTAAAATTAAATAAAATTAAAAATTAAAAAAAATTCACTTCCTCTGTCCCACTAGTCACACTGTAAGTGTTCCATAGCTTTATGTGGCTTGTGGCACAAGCAGAACCTTTCCATCATTACAGCAAGTCCTGTCAGCACTGCCCTAGGGTATGTTCTATGAAAAAAACTAGAGCAAGCTGTTTAAAAAGAGTGGTGTGAGAGTGGGAGGGGATTGCAGTTTTACACGGGGTAACTGAGGGGCGCCTAACTTAGCAGTGTTTGAGCAGAGACTTGAGGAAGGTGAGCCATGCGAATACCTGGGAGAAGAGTGTCCCAGGCAGAGGGGACCGGCAGCACAGAGGCAGGCGCGTGCTCATTTGGTGGGAGTGGCGTGAGCAGGGGCAGCAACATAGGCAAGGAGTAACGGGGCAGATCACAGTGCATCGCTGCTGCCGCCGCTAAGTCGCTAAGTCGCTTCAGTCGTGTCCGACTCTGTGCGACCCCATAGACGGCAGCCCACCAGGCTCCCCCGTCCCTGGGATTCTCCAGGCAAGAACACTGGAGTGGGTTGCCGTTGCCTTCTGCAATGCATGAAAGTGAAAAGTGAAAGTGAAGTCGCTCAGTCGTGTCTGACTCTTCGCGACCCCATAGACTGCAGCCTGCCTACCAGGCTCCTCCACCCATGGGATTTTCCAGGCAGGGGTACTGAAGTGGGGTGCCATTGCCTTCTCCAACATAGCGCAGAGGTCACTGTTATCCTACACAAAGATGTAAGAGCAAAAGTGTTCTGCAGCACTGTCTATAGCAGCAATAAATGGAGGTGGCATACCTGTCAGCGGGGAATGGTGATGCTTTGTGCAGTGGCTGGAGAGGATGAGGGTGACATCCTGGAGGCGCAGGCTGCACGGAGAGGGCGGTGACCCTGGTGGATTGAAGTATGCTGGAGCTTCTGGAGTTGGGCTTTAGGCTGGTCCTAGTGGAGCCCATACTCACCCTGTTCTCAGTCTCCCCTGCAAGTAAGCGGCAAAGGACAGAGAAGTGCTGAAACCCCTTCAAATCCTAAACTCACCCAGTTGGGGAAAAGTCACCAGCTGGGAGGGAATCGTCCAAATGTTGAGATCACACTCCATGGATTACCTGCAAGGGCCAGGATGTCCAAGGGCAGGGTGGGGAATTATTAAGTGGCTTCTCTGACTGTCCTCCTTGCTACCCCCGCCTCCCCATATGCTTCCCTGGCAGAGAATGGTCAAGAACCTGGAGAAGGAGCTAGCGCTGCTCAAGCAGGAACTAGCCATCCATGACAGCCTGGTAAGGGGCTAGAGGTGATGGGCGGAATACTAGAGGGACTGGGGTCAGGGTACCAAGTAGGCAGAAGGACTAGGTGCGAGGGGGCAGTGGGTCAGGGGAGGGGTGGATCAGAGGGTGGGCTGGGTGAGCAGAGGGACTGGGTGGACAGGGGGCCACGTGGGTCAGGGACTGAGTAGACGGGACTGGGGGAACAGAGACTGCGGGGGCAGAAGGCCTGGGGGGTCAGGGGTACCTGTTGGGCAGAGACTCTGGAAGAAAAAGATGTGGGCAGGGCTGTCAGATGGTCAGCGAGCAGAGCCAGGCAGTAGGCAGGGGGATGAAGGGCAGGGGCCACAGGCCTGGCAGGTGTGGGTACAGAGGCAGACAGCCTGATGACAGCTCAAGGTCAGGGAGGTGGACAGGCTGGATGGTTATTAGGGGCAGCAGGGAGCTGGAAGCTAGGGATTGGGGTCAGGAGACCTCCAGTGCTGGTCTGAGCTGATGCTCATGGTCCAGAGGGTCTCAAGGCAGAGGCCCCCCTCCCTCCTGAGGCCCTCATCCCACAGTCTGCTGAGACTCAGCCAGCAGAGGCCCCTGGCTTGGAGGAGCAGGCCCTTGTCTGGCAGCCTTTCCTTCCCCGCCCTACCTGGTTGTCCTGTGCTGACCCGACTACCTGGCCTGTGAGTCAGGCCCTCCCTACCAGGACATAGTGCTGAAGGGAGTAGAGTGGCTTGGGGACCCAGGCTCTCTGCCCAGCGTCCCCACTTTGGTCCTCAGAAGGGTCCCTGCCACCCTGCCTGGGCTCGGGCGCTTGGAGCTTAACAGTACATTCCTCTTCCTTCTCCAAGGCCAACCGTACCCTCGTGAACTATGACCCTATGGATGAAATCCAGATTGCTGAGATCAACTCCCAGGTGCGAAGGTACCTGGAGGGAACACTGGAAGAGATTGACGTAAGGAGCCCCTCAGGACCGCCATGTCCGGCTGGCCCGGGCCTCTGTCTCCTGGTCACGCCGTGATGTATGCTGCGCTAGCCTGGGAACCTCACTGAGGTGGTGCTGGACTCCTGGCCTCGGGGCCCTTCAGCCCACTGAGGCCGCAGCATCTGTGTTTAGGGTCGCAAGGCTGTGGGTGCCCCACAGGGTGGCCCACAGCCTTGAACACAGGGGAGGTGGTCCAAGCCTTGAATACAGTGAGGGGTGGTCCAGCACGGGGCCACCAGTACAGATCCTAGAGCCAAGCTGCTCTGGGTCGAATCTCAGAGCTCAGCAGTCTCCCTGCTGAGTGGCCTCAGGAAAATGCTCAAGCTTGTGTACTTTGGTGGCCTGACCTGTACGGTGGGGAGGGAAACCGGCTGGGATGAACCGAGACGCAGCACCTCAGGGGCTTGTCTGTGGCAGCAGACGGGGGACGTTAAAGGATGACGGTCATGCTGGTTGTCTACAGGGTGGACCCCTCCAGGGCCCATGCTGGAGTGGGCCAAGGAGGAATAGGGCAGCCACAAAGGGAAGGCTCTCAGGGGGAGAGAGGCATTCTGTTTTCAGAGCACAGGCTGGCAGGCCCCTCATCAGGGGCTTACGGCCCGAGCCTCGTCCAGCCTGTCACTGTCAGCAGCTGCCAGAGGCAGGCCTGGGACAGCTGAGGGGTCTTCTGGTCTTTCTAGGAAGAGCAGCCCCAGAATGACCATCAAGGCTAATGCTAGAGGGCAGTGGGGTCAAGAGAGGCCGATGGTCTTCCCTTCAGCCGCAGGTGTGTGTATGTGTCTGTGCCCACACAGAATGGTTCATCATGGATCCTTTTGGAAGCAGGAGAGAGCTGAGGACAGTTAATTTTATTTAGATGTTTTCTTAGTACCTTCAAGAACTAGAGTCATTTCAATTTTATATAAATATTCAGTCAGAAAAGGTGATTTTTTAATAGCCTCAATAAATAGTTTCCAAATTACTAATCAAAGGTTTCTCTGTTCTTGAGGAGGGCTTGACTGGCACTTTGCTGAGGATGTTGGTGCATGTCCCCTTCTTGAGACACATGGTCCAAGGCTTAATCAAGGGATCCTGGTTTCTCTACGGACACAGCCTTAGTCCCGTGGTGCCCCTGGTCTAACCTCCACCTTGCTCTCCTCTCCAGATAATCAACCTCAGACAGATCCAGGAGGTGTTCAACCAGTTCCGAGTGGTGCTGAGGTAAGGGACCTGCCACATGCACCCAGTCCTGCATCAGGCTGCCATTCTCCTTTCCCGTGGTCTGGGTGCCGGCCTCCAGGTGCTCTGCCTTCTGTCTGGTATGCCTGGAGCCAGATCAGAGGCCTCTGGGTACGGCAGCCCCAGGTGACCCCAGCAGTCTGTCTCTGAGCTCTCAGGCCCTCCTACCCTTCCCTTCCCCTGGAAGTGGGGACAGCCCCCCTTCTAAGGGCTATGCAGAGAGGAGGCAGTCCCTGGTTTCCTGAGCTCATTCACTGGACAGAAGGTCTTTATGTGGCCAGAGCAGGGCGTTTTGATGCTCCTGGCACCCTCCTCCCCACCTCAAGAGGGATCTGTGGTTTACTGGGGTACAGACATACCTGTAGCCTGACTGGCTCATGCTGGGTGTTATCACAGAAGCTGGGCACATGATTCCGAAGGGCCTGTTAGAGACAGATAGGGATGCATGAGGCAGGCTTGGGGTCCTTGTCCAAGGTCATCTTAGAGCAGCTGTCCTTGACACATAGGGTGACCCCTGTGGATTTGGGAACTGGACAGCGGGTACATGCTTTGGGGAGGGGGGAGCGGGGAGTGAGCGTGTTCTGTCTGGTCTGGTTCACGATGAGGACATGGCTCTGTCTCAGAGGCCACACTCAAACATCTTCTAACTCCAGAACTTGGTGCTTGCCCCAGTGGGCTCAGCTTGCCCAGGTGCGAGGGGTTCTTTCACTCTGTCTCCCAAGCCAACAGGAACAGGAAGTGGAGTCCACTTTGCGCAGGAAGTACACCCTCATAGACAAGAATGACTATGCAGCCATCTCTGCTGTCCAGAAGGTAAGCACGCCTGCCTCTTGCCGGCAAGACTCACATCAGAGTTTTGCATTTCCAGATCTTGCCAGAGGCAGCGAGTGTCCTGCATTAAAGCAGATCTAGGGTTGTAACAGGTAAAGGTTAACACAAGCATGAGCATGGAATGACCCATGCAAGAGTCAACCACGTATGAATTCAAAATGATTTCCATAAATTGGAGATGTGCCCAGCAGCGAACAAGACAATTGCCACAGTTAGGTTGGAAATGGGCCTCAGGAGTCTCAGAGTATGGATGAGACACCCAGCTATGCGAACAGTTGGTGTAGACAGTGGATGTTTGGTGGGGTGGTCACAGCAGACGTGGGGACAGCCTGAAGTGACATCCGTAGGAGCCACATCTCGGTGTGTGGGATGAACATGTCCACCTTTGGTCCATATACACCTGGGTCCCCCAGGGGCCTGAACACTTGGTCTGACCTACAGACCTGTGACTGGCCTCTGTCCAGGCAGGGCTCATAGACGCTGACGGCCACCTAGTGGGCGAACCTGATGGACAAGGCTTCGGACTTGGAGTCGCCCCTTTCTCTACCAAACCTGGGAAGAAATCCAAGTCCAAGAAGATGTTTAAAGAGCAGCTCAGGTGAGTGATGTTCCTGATGCTCCCGGTGATCAGCACTGTGCCCTCCTTGGCTGGCGAAGGAGGACACAGCTGTCCCTCCCTTCCCCCGGTCTTAGTGATGGGGTGGGGTGGTCACAATGGACATCACCTCTGCCAATACTAACAGTGTCTGTGGGGCCCAGGCTGGGACTGCTCATCTGTCATGCTCACAGCGGTTCTGTGAGGTGGGAGTTGACATCTCCAGTTTACTAATGAGAAAACCAAGGCTCAGAGAGGGGAGGTCATTCCAAGGTCACACTGCTGAGGAGTGGTAGAGTGGAAATGAGACTCTGGGCTGCCACTCGCCCACTGGTACTTCACATGGAAACCCACCCCACCACCACTTTCCTTCTGTGACCCAGCTAATTGGCACCCATGTCACCTAAAAACCCCAGCTCACCTTGCAGGCAAGACACATTTGTGGGTGCTAGGTGGGAGGAATGTCGAGGTTCCCTTAATGAGCCAGTCTCTCTGGGAAGTGCTATGGTGGACAAAGCCCCCACTCTGAGGGTAACTCCTGGGCTCACCTCCTTGCTGTGTACTTCTCTCACCCAAGAGGGTCACCTTCTGCGGGGCATGAGAGCTTCTCTGCCCTGGTTTCCTCCCCCTACCTTCTGCGAGGCATGAGAGCTTCTCTGCCTTGGTTTCCTCTCCCTAAGTGGGAATAATAATAATAGCATCAGTCACGGGGGTGGTTTTGAGGATAAGTGAGTAAACGCAGTTCCCGTCCCTGGAAGACCTCAATACCAACATGTTGTTAACCGTCATTACCTTTTCCTTGTGAAAGGACATGGGTCAAAGCTGGCGGTAGCAAACTGTCCTGTGCAAGACTGGCGTCGGGTAGCGGGGCGTCCTGGCCCCCTCCTGCCTCTTGAGGCAGGGTGGTCACCCCTCTGTGCTGCGGTCAGGCAATCAGTGTGACAGTAGATCGAGGCTTGGGCCCCAGGCCACACCTGTTGCAAGCAGACCAGAGAAGGAAGCAGTCACGGAGGGAGCCATGGCAGCCTTCCTTCAGTTCAGCCCTGCTCTCACGTGCCTCTCGAGAGGCAGGGCCCTGGGCACCATCACGTGGAAAGGGATGGCTCTTTTCCCAGGAGCTGGTGTGGGCACTGATGGTAGGTGGCTGAGCAGGTCGTGGGCTGGTCAGAGCAAGGGTGCAGACATGTCTGTCTTTACTGCTGGGCCTCAGACAGACGCGCCCAGGGTGAGGGCTCTGCTTTCCTTCCCAGGGGCGCCTGTGTGACTCCTGCCTCAGCAGCCAGGATGTTCCTTAGAGCCTGTGGCCCACTCCAAGGTCCTCATGCTGCCAAACTAGAGACTCCCCGTTCCTCCCAGGTTTCTGCCAGGACGGCCGAGGGAGGACCTCTTGTTCTGATAAAAGGAAGACAAATGCTCCCCTCCTCCTCCCCACATGCATGGCTTAGGGCTGTACTCTCTGCCCTTTGGCCGAGGTGTGTGTTAAGACCGGAGCTGAGTGGGATGGGGTTCTGGTGTATCAATGTTGAGCAGGATTACTCCCCTCAGTGTCAGAGACACTGAGCCCGGGGTCTCCCTCCCTTCTCCTTCCAGCTCCTCAGCAAGAAAAGAGGGGGCCAGCAGCCCTCTGAGTGGCAAGGACTTGGAAGTTTCCACCTCCAAGACCCAGCTGACCCCGTCCTCCAAGGATGGGGATGTCAAAGACATGCTTGTGCGGGACCGGGAGACCTCCAGTACTGAGCCCCTGGCCTCTGACTCCCCAAAGGAGGAATTACGCCCACCCAGGTGACCATCTAATGCTAGCTACTGCGCCAGATCATACAAAGCCAGACTATGACGTGGAAAGAGCACCTGCAGGCAGGAGAGAGAGAAACTAGGGTGACAGGCAAAGACTAGGAGCACAGCCCCAAAGGAGAAACATGGTGGCTTATACAGGCGCAAACTGGCTCAACCTCAGGGGCCACCCAAGACGCAGGGACACGCGAAATCATTTTAGACCCTCCAAGTAGCAATTATTTAAATGATTAAAGTTGCACATTATGGCTAAGTAATGTATTCAAAAGATACAAAATTCTCAGGTGTGAGACCCTTCCTCCAGCCACCCAGTTCCTCTCCCCGGTCACTGAGTTTTTAGGAATTGAGTTTTGAGTAATTAGGTTTTTAGCAATCTGTCCTGAGGAAATAATCAGAGATTTCGACCAAAATTTATATAAAAGGATTGTGTCATTAATTTAAAAAGCAAAAGGAAAATTTTTTTGGTAACACCTCCAATAGTCAACATTAGGGAAAGGGCACCAAATGACTGATTCTCTCTGCCCTTGAAATGTACAAAGATGTCCAGGAAGAATTGTTCTCCAGCTTGTGAACATTTCCAAACATTCAGAGAAGTTGAAAGATCTGTATAGTGAACGCCCTCTTGACTGTACTGTGACTATAGTATTTCATCACGTGTTTTTCTTTCCATCTTTTCATCCATCTTTTTTTAAAAACGGATTTCAAACTAAGTTGCAGACAATCTACTTTCACCTACACAGCACTTCATCTTACATCTAGTTAATAATAACTAGGATTCTCAGAGTTTTAAATAGCATGAAAGAATGCTTCTGCGAAGAAGGAGGCAGAATTATATATACTGCATGATCCAAATATTAAAAACACTTATCAAAATAAATTCCTGAAGGAGATACATTAAAGTGTGGTTGCTAGTAGATAATGAATGGTATTTTGTTTTTCTATTTTTCCTTATTTTCATTTTCTGCAGTGGGCTGGATAGGACAGAGATGAGAGAATGATTCCAATACAGTTTACCTCTCATCTAGGGTAGGCAGTGCCCAGGAATTCTGACCCCCAGCTCATAGAAGCCCCAGGGAAGAAATGTGAAGTGCCCAGTGGCTCTAAGACAGCTGCCCCTTTTCTCCCTTCATCTCCCTCTCCATCTTCAGGCCCAGCACCCCACCCACCAAGCCTGTGGCCTTTGAGGACTTTAAGAATGAGCGGGGTAGTGAGATCAACCGCATCTTCAAAGAAAACAAATCCATCTTGAACGAACGGAGGAAAAGGGCCAGCGAGACCACACAGCGCATCAATGCCATCAAGCGGGAGATCGACATGACCAAAGAGGCACTCAATTTACAGAAATCACTACGAGAGAAGCAAGGTGAGCGTGCTGAGAAGGTAGTTGGGGGAAAGTGGGACCTCAGTCATCCTGCTTGGGATGGGCAGACGTGGGCACCAGAGGACCGAGTTGGAAGGGGAGCCGCAGGGGATGCTGGGGTGCAGCCTTCATCCCTGGAGCATCACTTGGCTCTGGTCAGCCCTGGGGAGCCAGAGTCCTTTTCCCTCTGCCCACACCTTCTTTGAATATGTGCTTAGTCGCTCAGTCGTGTCTGACTCTTTGCAACCCCATGGATTGTGTGTAGTCCACCAGGCTCCTCTGTCCATGGGGATTCTCCAGGTGAGAATACTGGAGTGGGTTGCCACACCCGCCTCCAGGTCTTTGAATATGCAATGCCTTATTATATATTTGAANTGAATATGTGCTTAGTCGCTCAGTCGTGTCTGACTCTTTGCAACCCCATGGATTGTGTGTAGTCCACCAGGCTCCTCTGTCCATGGGGATTCTCCAGGTGAGAATACTGGAGTGGGTTGCCACACCCGCCTCCAGGTCTTTGAATATGCAATGCCTTATTATATATTTGAACTCCAGGAGTTGGTGATGGACAGGGAGGCCTGGCGTGCTGCGATTCATGGGGTCGTAAAGAGTCGGACACGACTGAGCGACTGAACTGAACTGATTATATATTTACATATTTTAAATAATATGCATATTATGCTGATATATCACTTACTCCTCAATATGCCTGAGAAAATGTATATTTTTAAAGGATGGGAAGACGAAAAAATAACCAGTATTTTTAAATAGTTAACATTTTATGAATATCAGAAAACATTTTTGCCCTTCCCTACCTCCCAAGCAGTTGTTTTCCCATTGGTTGGTAAAATACCAAGTAAAATAACTTTATCTTAAGGGAATAGATCAAGTAGTTCATTTTTTAAAATACCTGCTAGGTACCTTGACTGGCAGCCACTTGTCAGCCCAGAGTGGTCATTTAATTGGGGACATTAGACATGAGACATGTCTTCCATGAAGCAAAAATGAAAATCATCTTAAGTTCAACTCTTAGAAATGTTTTTCTTTGGAGATACTCAGAGAACCTCTGGGAAGTATGAGATGTTATCTCAACAGTGCTGTAGAGTCTGTGATGGATTTTTGGGCCTTTCTTGGCACCCAGTGGTCCTTCAGTGCTTCCAATGTAGGAGGAGTGGGTTTGATCCCTGGTCAGGGAACTAAGATCACACATTCCCCATGGTAGAGCTCAAAACGGAGAAGGCAATGGCACCCCACTCCAGTACCCTTGCCTGGAAAATCCCATGGACGGAGGAGCCTGGTAGGCTGCAGTCCATGGGGCCGCTAACAGTTGNGCTCAACCTCAGGGGCCACCCAAGACGCAGGGACACGCGAAATCATTTTAGACCCTCCAAGTAGCAATTATTTAAATGATTAAAGTTGCACATTATGGCTAAGTAATGTATTCAAAAGATACAAAATTCTCAGGTGTGAGACCCTTCCTCCAGCCACCCAGTTCCTCTCCCCGGTCACTGAGTTTTTAGGAATTGAGTTTTGAGTAATTAGGTTTTTAGCAATCTGTCCTGAGGAAATAATCAGAGATTTCGACCAAAATTTATATAAAAGGATTGTGTCATTAATTTAAAAAGCAAAAGGAAAATTTTTTTGGTAACACCTCCAATAGTCAACATTAGGGAAAGGGCACCAAATGACTGATTCTCTCTGCCCTTGAAATGTACAAAGATGTCCAGGAAGAATTGTTCTCCAGCTTGTGAACATTTCCAAACATTCAGAGAAGTTGAAAGATCTGTATAGTGAACGCCCTCTTGACTGTACTGTGACTATAGTATTTCATCACGTGTTTTTCTTTCCATCTTTTCATCCATCTTTTTTTAAAAACGGATTTCAAACTAAGTTGCAGACAATCTACTTTCACCTACACAGCACTTCATCTTACATCTAGTTAATAATAACTAGGATTCTCAGAGTTTTAAATAGCATGAAAGAATGCTTCTGCGAAGAAGGAGGCAGAATTATATATACTGCATGATCCAAATATTAAAAACACTTATCAAAATAAATTCCTGAAGGAGATACATTAAAGTGTGGTTGCTAGTAGATAATGAATGGTATTTTGTTTTTCTATTTTTCCTTATTTTCATTTTCTGCAGTGGGCTGGATAGGACAGAGATGAGAGAATGATTCCAATACAGTTTACCTCTCATCTAGGGTAGGCAGTGCCCAGGAATTCTGACCCCCAGCTCATAGAAGCCCCAGGGAAGAAATGTGAAGTGCCCAGTGGCTCTAAGACAGCTGCCCCTTTTCTCCCTTCATCTCCCTCTCCATCTTCAGGCCCAGCACCCCACCCACCAAGCCTGTGGCCTTTGAGGACTTTAAGAATGAGCGGGGTAGTGAGATCAACCGCATCTTCAAAGAAAACAAATCCATCTTGAACGAACGGAGGAAAAGGGCCAGCGAGACCACACAGCGCATCAATGCCATCAAGCGGGAGATCGACATGACCAAAGAGGCACTCAATTTACAGAAATCACTACGAGAGAAGCAAGGTGAGCGTGCTGAGAAGGTAGTTGGGGGAAAGTGGGACCTCAGTCATCCTGCTTGGGATGGGCAGACGTGGGCACCAGAGGACCGAGTTGGAAGGGGAGCCGCAGGGGATGCTGGGGTGCAGCCTTCATCCCTGGAGCATCACTTGGCTCTGGTCAGCCCTGGGGAGCCAGAGTCCTTTTCCCTCTGCCCACACCTTCTTTGAATATGTGCTTAGTCGCTCAGTCGTGTCTGACTCTTTGCAACCCCATGGATTGTGTGTAGTCCACCAGGCTCCTCTGTCCATGGGGATTCTCCAGGTGAGAATACTGGAGTGGGTTGCCACACCCGCCTCCAGGTCTTTGAATATGCAATGCCTTATTATATATTTGAACTCCAGGAGTTGGTGATGGACAGGGAGGCCTGGCGTGCTGCGATTCATGGGGTCGTAAAGAGTCGGACACGACTGAGCGACTGAACTGAACTGATTATATATTTACATATTTTAAATAATATGCATATTATGCTGATATATCACTTACTCCTCAATATGCCTGAGAAAATGTATATTTTTAAAGGATGGGAAGACGAAAAAATAACCAGTATTTTTAAATAGTTAACATTTTATGAATATCAGAAAACATTTTTGCCCTTCCCTACCTCCCAAGCAGTTGTTTTCCCATTGGTTGGTAAAATACCAAGTAAAATAACTTTATCTTAAGGGAATAGATCAAGTAGTTCATTTTTTAAAATACCTGCTAGGTACCTTGACTGGCAGCCACTTGTCAGCCCAGAGTGGTCATTTAATTGGGGACATTAGACATGAGACATGTCTTCCATGAAGCAAAAATGAAAATCATCTTAAGTTCAACTCTTAGAAATGTTTTTCTTTGGAGATACTCAGAGAACCTCTGGGAAGTATGAGATGTTATCTCAACAGTGCTGTAGAGTCTGTGATGGATTTTTGGGCCTTTCTTGGCACCCAGTGGTCCTTCAGTGCTTCCAATGTAGGAGGAGTGGGTTTGATCCCTGGTCAGGGAACTAAGATCACACATTCCCCATGGTAGAGCTCAAAACGGAGAAGGCAATGGCACCCCACTCCAGTACCCTTGCCTGGAAAATCCCATGGACGGAGGAGCCTGGTAGGCTGCAGTCCATGGGGCCGCTAACAGTTGGACACGACTGAGCGACTTTACTTTCACTTTTCACTTTCATGCATTGGAGAAGGAAATGGCAACCCACTCCAGTGTTCTTGCCTGGAGAATCCCAGGGACGGGGGAGCGTGGTGGGCTGCCGTCCATGGGGTTGCATAGAGTCAGACACAACTGAAGTGACTTAGCAGCAGCAGCAGCAGAGGTTAAAAAAAAAAAAAAAAAAAAAGACAGATTTGTGTCTATCAGGTTGGGATAACCTGATCACTGGGACTGGCCCACAGCCCGCTGATCAGGTTGCTCTGCAGTGAAGGTGAGGGCAACTCTGGCCTCCCCACTGCAGACACCTTGAATTGGAGCCCTTGCCTCTCCATGAATGGTGTCAGTGACACTTCATGTGCCTCACTTCTCTCCTGTAAACGTCAGCGGAAGTGCTAATGCCTTCCCCAGGTACTGGGGACTACCTCATGCACCCTGGCCACACATCTCAGTCACATACAGGACTAACTCTCCAGGAGCTTGGGCTTGGGTACTGACACGATGCCTTTGCTGAACTTTCAACTGCTATAGGCAGTAGACCACCAGGTGAGTGGCTCCACAGATAATTCTGTCTTAACCCAACAACCCTCATCAAACTGACAGACCTTAAAAAGGACTGTGCAAAGAGATGGTGAGTGGAGGACCTGACTCATAGGATGACTGACCCCTCCCTCCTGGAGCCCTCTGCCAGTCACCAGACACAATACAGATGTCTGATGCTAACAAGGTAGCTGGTGAATGCTTAAGTTAAGAAGACAATTTGAAATTTGGGTTTGCATCTACTGTTAATAAGGAATCTTGCCCAACTGCCTTGTGGTACTAGCCAGTTGTGGCAGCTTGTTTATATAACTTATGAAAAAGATACATATCTGTATAATAGAGGTATTTACTGGATATTCTGGTTAATGGGATTTAAGATCAAAATAACCAAGGAATGTGGGCCATCTGTACCATTTCCTCTACTCGCCTCTCCTGTGGTCCCCTCACCTGGGCTCCCTCTCCCTGTGAGACCTGTCCTGGTAGCCCAGCCTTCTCATGCCTTGTCCACCTCTCCACTACACAGCCAGCCCTTCCCCTCGCCCTGTGTTCGTGCTTTGCCAGCACTGCCCTCTTTCTGACCATCTTCCTTCCTGCACCCCAGGTGGGCCCCTCATTCCCTGACCTCCTCCATCCCCTTGCAGGCGAGTATGAGAACAAAGGGCTGATGATCATCGATGAGGAGGAATTCCTGCTGATCTTGAAGCTCAAAGACCTCAAGAAGCAGTACCGGACGGAGCATCAGGACCTCCGTGACCTCAGGGCTGAAGTCCAGTACTGCCAGCACCTGGTGGACCAGTGTCGACACCGCCTACTCACAGGTGTGCCATCTGGGGAGCTTGGCCAGCCACCTGGGGTTCCAGGAGGCTCAGGGCAGGGCCACAGCCTGAATTCTAGAAGTGGCTTCAGAACTTCTCTGTGGCAGAGGCAGGGAGACAGGGCTCTAGATGTGTTTCCAGGACTCTGAGGGCAGGAAATGGAGATGGGAAAGGGTGAGACACGGGGGCAGGAAGTGAACAGTGGGCAAGCCTGTGACAGGCACAAGACAGGCACACATAGCCTTGACCTGCTTCCTTGAGACTCCCCACCCTCATAATGCTCTCTCTGCATCTCCCTGCAGAATTTGACATCTGGTACAATGAGTCCTTTGTCATCCCTGAGGACCTGCAGATGGCACTGAAGCCGGGTGGTGGCATCCGGCCAGGCATGATGCCTCTCAGCAAGATTGTGTCTCTGGTGAGTGGCACAGGGCGGGGGTGGGGATGGTGGACGAGCACAGGGCAGTGGCCCCTGCCCCCTCCACAAGCATGGCAGTGGACGGGCTCCTCCTGGCCTTCCTACAGCTGCCCCAGACAGGTGGGCAGGCACAGGTCTCTCCCCGGTTTGGGGGGTGAGGACCCAGGAGACACCACGTGCTGCTGCCACCCTTCTTGAGTGGCTCGTCTTGTCCTGAAGGCGGTTACAGGCATCTGTGATGACACTGGGGAAACTTGGGGCTGAAGGATTGTGAGCTCTCCTGGTGGAGGTCTGCCAGCCCGATGAGGGTCTGCCCTGATGCCCACCACCGGCCCCGTCAGAGCAGATCCTGATTATGCCAGGCGAAGGGTCTGTGCCGAGTTGGGCTTCTTCTAGGGAGAAGACGACCAGGACAGGTTCAGCCAGCTGCAGCAGACGACGCTGCCCGAGGGCCCTGACTCTGTCTCCTTCTACAATGCCAAAGTCAAGATGGAACAAAAGGTAACTTGGGGGATCTGGGTCTCCAGGAAGGCAAGGCCTCAGGGACCTCAGAACTGGGACACCCAGGATGGCCCTCCCCACTTTAGAGGCAGAGGAGGAAAATGCCAGCCCAGGGAAATCCAGTCACCCAGAGTCAGTGGGTATATTCTGCCTACTCCAGAGTGGCACACAGTAGTGGTCCCACAGACCTTGGCTAGGCGTGGACATGGTCAGTGAGTACTAAGACAGCCTGTGTGTGGTTCGCATGCCAGGACAGGGCCTGGGGCTTCCCCTGAGGCCACTGCCTATTGGGGAGAGCCTCTCAGATGGAGTCCTCCAATGGAAGCGCAGGCTCTCCTTGTGTTGTGTGCAGTCTTGGTTCAATCAGCTGTGGCTTGGGGCAGGGTGACCTGCCCATCCTAGTTGCCTGGGCCCTCTCCTTCAGCAAGAGGATGGCTTTTCCCAGGCAGCCACTTAGCCTTATGCTGTGAGCATTAAGCTTTATTAACCCTGGCCCCTGAAGGGACAGGGCTCTGCCTCTGTGGAAAGGCAGGGCTCTATGAAAGAGGATGGAGTGAGGGCAACTAGGCGTAGGCAGCCCAGCCTCAGAGATCATTTGACTGTGGCCACTATGCAGGAGCTTCCTTATCTGACCACAGAGAGGCCTACCCTTCCCGGCCCAGAGGAGGGGGCATATGAGGTGAGGCAGGGGCTCAACTTTATTCTTTTCCATGTGAATATTCAGTTTTCCCAGCACAATTGTTGAAAAAATAATTCTTTTTCTGTTGAACTGTTTGGTACCCCTGTTGAAATTCAGCTGACCAAAAATGTGATTGAACTTAAACTCTAGGAGTCCTGAATAAGTTGAAATTACTTGGTTTCACTTAGATGGAGTAAGTTGAAATAAATGGTTCCACTTATATGAGGTAGTCAAAATTCATAGGGGCATGGAGAAGGAAATGGCAACCCACTCCAGTACTCTTGCCTGGAGAATCCCTCAGACAGAGCCTGGTGGGCTATAGTCCATGGGGTCGCAGAGTTGGACACGAATGAATGACACACTCACAAAATTGAGGAGATACTTGATGGCACAAGGGTATAGTTCATCTACTCTCCCATCTCCTGCAGGAAGCAGGATGGGGCAGGCAGCACCTGCGAAGCAGGATGGCTTGCTCTCCCCATCCCTTCTGGAAGTCTTGGGGCCTCAGTGCCTGCAACAGCTGGCCTTGGACAAATAAAAAACTAAGTTTTTTACTGGAAAAAAAAAATCGTAGGGGCAGAAAATCTAAATGAACATTTCTCCAAAGAAGACATACAGGTGGCCAAAAACCATATGAAAAGATATTCAATATCACTAATTCTCAGAGAAATGCAAGTCAAAAGTACACTGAGGTATCACCTCATGCCAGTCAGCATGATCATCATTAAAAAGTCCACAAACAACATGTTCAACCCATAGAAACAGAGATTAGAGATTAGAATGGTGGTCACCAGGGAACGGGGGTGGAGTGTGGGAAACGGGGAGATGTCGGTCTAAGGAAACAAACTTCCAGTTAGAAGATGAGTAGGTTCTGGGGGTCTAATGTATAGAATGGCGATTATAGTTAATAATGCTGTTAATAATATATGAATAGCTGAAAGTTGCTGAGAGAGTAGATCTTAAAGGATTTTATCACAGAAAAAGAAATAGTAATTATGTGAAATGATAGAAGTGTTAGCTTGGAGAAGGCAATGGCAAGCCACTCCAGTACTCTTGCCTAGAAAATCTCATGGACGGAGAAGCCTGGTAGGCTGCAGTCCATGGGGTCGCTACTAGTCGGACATGATTGAGCAACTTCACTTTCACTTTTCACTTTCATGCATTGGAGAAGGAAATGGCAACCCACTCCAGTGTTCTTGCCTGGAGAATCCCAGGGACGGGGGAGCCCGGTGGGCTGCCGTCTATGGGGTTGCACAGAGTCGGACACGACTGAAGCGACTTAGCAGCAGCAGCAGCAATGCTATGGTTGCAGTCATTTTGTAATATATAAGTATGTCAAGTCAACCCATTGTATACCTTAAACATAAGATTATGCAGTATTATATTCTATGGCACGTATATCTCAGTAAAGCCGAGGCGGGGAAAGTCTACAGACAATAAATGATAAATGCTGGAGTGGGTGTGGAGAAAAAGGAGCACTGCTGCACTGTTGGTGGGAATGTAAGTTGGTACAACTGCTGTGGAGAACAGTATGGAGGTTCCTTAAAAAGCTAAAAAGTGTAACAACCATGTGATTCAGCAATCCCACTCCTAGTGGTATATCCAGAGAAGAACATAATCCAAAAGGATACACGCTCCCCAATATTCACTGCAGCACTATTTACAACAGCCAAGACATGGGAGCAACCTAAATGTCCGTCGAGAGAGGAGTGGATAAAGATGTGGTTCGTATTACTCAGCCATAGAAAAAGAATGAAATATTGCCATTTGCAGCAACATGGATGAATTTAGAGATTATCACATTAAGTAAATCAGAGAAAGACAAGTATCATGTGATATCACTCATATGTGGAATCTAATTAAAAATGATAAAAATGAGCTTATTTACAAAACAGGAACATGCAGATATCAAAAACAAACTTATGATTACTAAAGAGAAAACACGGGGAGGGAGTGATAAATCAGAAGCTTGGGATTAACATATACACACTACTATATATAAAATAGATCATCAGTGAGGACCTACTGGATAGCACAGGGAGCTCAATAGTCTGTGATAACCTATATGGGAAAAGAATGTAAGAATGATTATATGTATACAAAATGTATAACTGAATCACTTTGCTGTATACTTGAAACTAACATAGCATTGTGCATCAAGTAATCACCAGTAAGTTATTTTTAAAAATAAAATGACTTAAAAATCACAAAGGGAGAAAGTATAATAGTGCTTTTCAGGATCTAGTGGGAGAGGAGAATGGGGAGTTATTGCTCCACGCATATGCTGTTTCAGTTTGGGATGATGAAGTTAGGGAGATGGGTGGTAGTGGTGGTTATACGTTATGAATGTATTCAGTACCACCGAACTGTAAACTTAAAGATGGCCAAGGCGGAAATTTTTATTTTATTTTTTTAATTTTTATTAATTTATTTTATTTATTTTTATTTTAGCAGTTGTGTGTTTTACCACAATAAAAAATAATTCCAGCTTCCAGTGGGAGTTTCAGTTTCAGTTCAGACTCACCATGTGGGGAATCTAGGATTCACCCCCATACTCCAAGTTGGTGGGTTGGGCATTTGCTTGGTCACTGCCCTGCCCACTGATGTTGTTTCAGCTTCCTTTTGCCACCTGCTTCCCAAAAGCCTAGCAGTGCATTGAAAGGATTCATGAACATCTAGTTGATCTGCAGAGGGAAAGCCCTTCAGAGTACATGGGTCCCCATCCCTCTGGAGAGAAAGCCCTCTTCTTTTCTTTTTTTGAACCTAATTCTTGTGAGAAACTTTCAAGTGAGCCCTTAAAACATGCATGTCTGCTTTTCAACATTTAAGACATTTAATACACTTTAGGATGAAAGAATGAGACAGACGGAATGGAACATTTTTTCCTCACAGAACTGGGACTCAACAAAGGGGGTACTTGTCCCCAAACGGTGATATCTGCAGGAAGCATGTTGGGGTGGATATAGGTGGTGTGGCTTCTGAGGCCTTGCTAGGTCTGCAGATCCTAATCAGTTCCTATTTTCTCCTCCTTTCTGTGTCCAGCACAATTATTTGAAAACCATGATGGGCCTCCAGCAGGCACACAGAAAATAGGGACTCACGGCCAGTGCACCGAAGGATGAGATCCCCAGTAAGTCCTGCCTGCTCTAGAGAAGCTGCCAGCACTCCTGCCCAGACTCCAACCCCTCTGCTCCGGGACTGGGGCCCCAGTCCAGGGAACGCAGTGGCCTGCCTGCCGGAACAGCCTTCAAAGGACACCCTTGACTACCTCCACAGAACGCTTTTGGTTTCAATACGCTGTCTTATATGCAGGGACAGGATAAAATAACTTTTTGGTCTCGACTGTCAGTGCTCATCCAAAAACTTTTATTTCTGGTCATGCCACATGGCATGTGGGATCTTGGTCCCAATCCCACCCCCAGGGATGAAACCTGTGCCCCCTGCAGTGGAAGCACGTTAACCACCGTACCACCAAGGAAGTCCCGAAATGACTTTATTTCCTATCTGGGAGGATGTCTTCCCTATGCAGAGGTGGGGTCCTAACAAGTCTCCAGTTAGAAAGTGGACAAGTAGCCCCTGGCAGGCCTTGGTCCCACTGGTCAGCCTCTTTCCTGAATGGCCGTCCTTGGGTGAGCTGGGTCTGAGAAGCCCTAGTTCTCATGGCTCAAGCCATAGCTCTCTGCGTTCCTGAGCCAGCTGAAGGCAGGACTCTCTTCTTCAGCAACAGGGAGAGGATGGGGTGTAGGTGGAAATGACTGAAAGGCAGGTTTTTATCACAAAATAATAAGAGGCTTAAAATGAGATCATTCCTGCCATGAGGTTAGTAGTGAGAACCCCATGGTGGGAGGCTCTCTGATAAGGAGATTGCAGAACCTGCACTATTTGCAAGATTGAACTAAATAGTACCTTTCCAATCAAAGGCCCCATGATTCTGCTCTTCAGGCCTTCAGTGAGCAGCTGGATGGGGGGCTCTATTGAGAGAAGGCTGAAAGGCTTTCCCTGAGGGCTGTCCCTTCTCTCCTGTCCAGCCCCTTTCTCTTTCACTGACTGGCAGGTGTACAGTGATCCTAAAACAGATTCCCAGAGCAGCTGTGAAGTCCCCAGACTTCATTCCCTTGATGACACGTAGGGGCTGTCACTGATCAGCACTGACAGTGTGCATGCAGCCTTGATGGTCAGTCCTCATGTTTCCTTTAAATGTGGCCAAACGGCAGATGTGTCCAGGCAATACTCATAGTCCCAGCAGCTGGAGGCCTTAGAGAGTTCAGATTCTTTCCCTTCTCTGGTTGCCCTTGCCATTACCAGTACTTGTTTGGGGTTCCTGGGTCTTTAGAACAGCTCAGGAAATAGAACATAGTAAAGGTGACTCAGTGGTAAAGAATTTGCTTGGCAATGAAGGAGACCTGGGTTCAGTTCCTGGCCCAGGAAGATCCCCTAGAAAAAGAAATGGCAACCCACTCCAGTATTCTTGCTTGGGAAATCAGACGGACAGAGGAACCTGGCGGGCTATAGTTTAGTTAGTTTTAAAAGAGCAACTAAATAACAAAAGAAACACAGGGGTACATTTTGTTGGGTGCCAAAGGAAGTATCAGTTTGTAGCATTACCCTCTTCCCTTCATTTCCCATCATTGGCTAGAACAGCTTATGGCATCCTGAACAGAACTCCTGGGCAGCCAGACCTGGGGCCCACAGGCCAGGGCAGGCTTGGCCTCTGTCACGGCAATTGGTCCCGTTTGTTTCTAGCTCATTCATTACACAGGCCTCTCTGGTCAGTTCTGGCACAAAAGGAAACAAGTAATCATCAGCGTGCACAGAGCCACAGGAATAAGCCAGGATGGTGCTAGGTCGATCCCCCTCCACACAAACGCCTTAGAGGAGCAGATGGTTCCAACATGACAGGGAGCCAGGGGCATCATGTCCACTCAAATGTGCCTTTTGTTCTAGAAAGTAGTTCTTTCTGAGCTAGTCTGATCATCATGGCCATCCCTGAAGGGGACTTCCAGTTCCATCAGTGTGACAGATTAAGATAACCTGAAGATACTCTGACTACAAACAGAGATGCTGTCTAAAGTATACCATTCTTTTAAATGCAAAGCTAAATCTGTAGGAAAGAACGGGAACTGCCAGGAGCTAGAGAACTGAAAACCAAAGTCAACCAGCTGTGTCTGGCAGGTGTGTGAGTGGATGGCAGCTCTTGAGTGTTCATGTCCACATAAATGTGAGAAATAAGACTTGGCCCCTGGCAACCGATTCCAGTACTCTTGCCTGGAAAATCCCATGGATGGAGGAGTCTGGTAGGCTGAAGTCCATGGCGTCGCTAGGAGTCAGACATGACTGAGTGACTTCAATTTCACTTTTTACTTTCATGCACTGGAGAAGGAAATGGCAACCCACTCCAGTGTTCTTGCCTGGATAATCCTAGGGACGAGGGAGCGTGGTGGGCTGCCGTCTCTGGGGTTGCACAGAGTCGGACATGACTGAAGCGACTTAGCAGCAGCAGCATGCCTCATATGGAGATGGAAATGGAACTCCATGCAGAAAGGTGGTGGCATCTGATAAGCTAGAAAAAATTTTCCCACTGCATGGAGAAATAACGAGAGAAATCCAAAAGGGACGTTTTTTGTTATTATAGGAGGCAAAAATGGAACAAGAGTTTTCCAACCGCAGAATGGATGATCTTGGTACAAACTGGGCTCCCAGTCACTGGAGGAGATAAACTGAGAGCATAGAGAATGTGGTCACAGATGTGGCCAAGCACATGAAATACCCATTATTTATTCCTGTTCATAACTTCTGTGAAAAACTCTCTTTTAACAACAGATAAATGGACATTAATTCTTCAGTGTTGGAGAATCAACTGGCTCGTTTTCTGGAGGACAATTAGGCAGTGTATCTCCAGAGCCTTAACAACATATACTGGTACATACTTTATGCATTAGTATAAACTTTTTGGACAAAAATTTGGCCATATCTTTAACAATCGTATGTAACAGATGTGTACCATAAACATATTTTGTTCAAATGCAAATGTAATTTATCTTATTTTATTGTAAAATTATTTCAAAATATTATTATATAGTAATTATTTTATAGATAATTATACTTATTTTATTTATTGCCAGATTTTGTAACTTTTACATTTTAATACTCAGGGGCACCATGATGTCCAAGTACCATGGGCTGGTCAATTGCTGTGTGTACTTCTGAGATACTAAATAGCCATTCATTTTCAGCAGTGAGTAAAGAAGCCAGATTTATCTCTGTAGGTTCTACAGTAAAGTGTTTAGCTGACAGTGATGCTGTCATCAAGTTATTAAAGTTTCCTTCCTAATAGTGAACTGATGGGTAAAGGTTTATCTCCTTTTCAACTCCTGGAGTTGATGCTAGGCTGATGATACAATTTCACTGAAGCAAACACACAAACTGAAGCGTTTTGCTTTACTTGAAGGAAATACTAAATATCAGAGGTAACATTGCTGTTTTCACTTATATATTTTTATTTCTGATATATAGATTCCATTGACCTTGGACCAAGAATTGTTGCTGTGGAGCAAGGGGATTTGAGTTTAAGAAAATAAAATTGTCTATGAATATCCATGTGGTACTCAGCTTCCATTGCATACACACCAACTGCAGCATTTCTCCTGGAGTGAAAATATAGGAGAATCTTCAGAGCAGGGTTTCTGCCCGCCAATGCAGGAGATGCAAGAGATGCGGCTTTGATCCCCAGGTCAGGAAGATTCTCTAAAGAAGTAAATGGCAACCCACTCCAGTATTCTTGCCTGGAAAATCCCATGGACAAAGGAGTCTAGCAGACTACAGTCCAAGGGGTTCACAAAGAGGTGGACATGACTGAGCACATGTGCTAGTAGACTAGCACCCTCAAGGTTACTTCTGTTGAGTAAACCTCTCCAAAGGACCCCCTGAAAACCTGTTCAAGTAAAGTTACATTTTATAAACTTACAGCATTAAAGAGACTGCCAAAGGGAAAGTCAGAGAGGATATGTATAGAGCTTTAGGGCCCAAACTTGGAGGAGGGCATGGCAACCCACTCCAATAGTCTTGGCTGGAAGATCCCATGGACAGAGAAGCCTGGCGGGCTACAGTCCATGGGATCACAAAGAGTTGGACACAACTGACTGACGGCTGAGAGGAGCCACCCCATGCCCGAGGCTGGGGCGGCCAGGAGGAGCTACCCCACACCCTAGGTCAGGGGCAGCTGGGAGGAGCTACCCCACACCCGAGGTCAGGGGCAGCGGCCAGGAGGAGCTACCCAACACCCGAGGTCAGGGGCAGCAGCCGAGAGGAGCAATCCCATGTCCAAGGAGCGGTGGCTTCCCAGCACAGGAGGGCTGAGAGGAGCTACTCCACATTCAAGGTCACGAGGGGCGGCTGCAAGGAGATACCCCTTGTCCAAGGTAAGGAGCAGCAGCTGCGCTTTGCTGGAAAAGCTCTGAAGAGATACCCCCACGTCCAAGGTAAGAGAAACCCAACTAAGACGGTAGGTGTTGTGAGAGATATCAGAGGGCAGATACACAAACCATAATCACAAGAAAACTAGTCAATCTAATCACACGGACCACAGCCTTGTCTACCTCAATGAAACTAAGCCATGCCGTGTGGGGCCACCCAAGACGGACGGGTCATGGTGGAGAGGTCTGACAGAGTGTGGTCCCCTGGAAAAGGGGAATGGCAAACCACTTCAGTATTCTTGCCTTGAGAACCCCATGAACAGTATGAAAAGGCAAAACGATAGGATACTGAAAGAACTCCCCAGGTCAGTAGGTGCCCAATATGCTACTGGAGGCCAGTGGAGAAATAACTCCAGAAACAATGAAGGGATGGAGCCAAAGCAAAAACAATACCTAGTTGTGGATGTGAGTGGTAATAGAAGCAAGGTCTGATGCTGTAAAGAGCAATATTGCATAGGAACCTGGAATGTTAGGTCCATGAATCAAAGCAAACTGGAAGTGGTCAAACAGGAGATGGCAAGAGGTCAACATTCTAGCAATCAGCAAACTAAAATGGACTGGAATAGGTGAATTTAACTCAGATGACCATTATATCTACTATTGTGGGCAGGAATCCCGCAGAAGAAATGGAGTAGCCATCATGGTCAACAAAAGTTTCCGAAATGCAGTACTTGGATGCAATCTCAAAACGACAGAATGATCTCTGTTTGTTTCCAAGGCAAACCATTCAATATCACAGTAATCCAAGTCTATGCCCCAACCAGTAACACTGAAGCTGAAGTTGAACGGTTCTATGAAGACCTACAAGACCTTTTAGAACTAACACCCAAAAAAGATGTCCTTTTCATTATAGGGGACTGGAATGCAAAAGTAGGAAGTCAAGAAACACCTGGAGTAACAGGCAAATTTGGCCTTGGAATATGGAATGAAGCAGAGTAACGGCTAATAGAGTTTTGCCAAGAGAACACACTGGTCATAGCAAACACCCTCTTCCAATGACACAAGAGAAGACTCTACACATGGACATCACCAGATGGCTAACACCAAAATCAGATTGATTATATTCTTTGCAGCCAAAGATGGAGAAGCTCTATACAGTCANTGAATGCTGAGCTTTAAGCCAGCTTTTTCACTCTCCTCTTTCGCTTTCATCAAGAGGCTCTTTAGCTCCTCTTCACTTTCTGCCATAAGGGTGGTGTCATCTGCATATCTGAGGTTATTGATATTTCTCCCAGCAATCTTGATTCCAGCTTGTGTTTCTTCCAGTTGATTGTAAATCAACTATACTTCAATTTAAAAAAACATAAGAAATTCTGTCCTCGATGCCAAAAATAGCTTTCTGTATTTATGTAATGTAAGCAGGTGTTAAAATGATCATTCCTGAAAGAAAAAAAGCATCAACTATTGACAAGTGATTCTTTTAAATATACCTGGAGTGTTTTAATGGGACTACTAAGTCTCTTCAGATACACTGGATAAAACTCCCAGATAAAACTTCTAAGTGATTTATTTTAGATTTGTTGTGCATTACTTGACTAAGTAGTTAAAATTTTTATCAAATCATATAATGAAATATTTGTTATTATGGTAAATCTTTGTTGTTTTAAAAACGGAGAGGTTTTTTTGTTTGTTTGTTTTTTGGCTTGGGGGGGGGAAAGGAAAGAAATGACATGCTAGTTTAATCAGTTTTTAGTAATAAATACTTTTCTGCTTCATTAAATAGGAAAAGATTTCTTATAATGAAAACAATCGAGTTATTTACTGTTTTCATACCTGATTTTTTATTTTTTTAAAAGCTAAATGCCAGAATTTGCATCACATCCGTATGCACATTCTACCCAGGGAAACCATGCATTTATCATACTCTTTGCTTCATAAGTGATTTATAATTTTAGCTATATATTACATTGTATTATAAATCAGTTAAGAAACAATATATTTAAAATATTTTACCCCTTTACTTATTTGGCTATGCCAGGTTCTCAGCTGGGGCACATAGAACCCTTGGTGTTCACTGGCATGCAGCATCTTTAGAACTCTTAGTTGTGGTAATGTGGGATCTATTCTCTGACCAGGGATGAAACCTGGGTCCCCTGCATTGGCAGCACAAAGTCTTAACCACTGGACCACCAAGAAAGTCCTAAGAAATAGTATATTAGTATATTATCTTGTTTTTAATAATTATAGAATGGACAACTTAATTATTAGATCTGTATCACTTTAAACTACACCTGATGGATTTTAAAAATCTTATAAGATTTATTTCCTAGTGGTGACTGTCATGTTCCCTGAAGTAAGTATTAACATTTTTGTTTCATGTAAAAAATAAACTCAGATGTCTTCTGGTAGTAAGTAATTCTGATTTAATGGCAAAGAATAAAGTTGTTAACAACTGGGTTATATAGCTAACATTTTCCATCTCTTAAAGGAGCGAAAGTAGCAGTTCCAAGGTTATGAAAACACACTGATGACATGTGCTGTATGTAGGCGCTCAGTTCAGTGGCATTAAGTACCTTCACAATGTTGTGCAACCATCAGCACTGTTCATCTCCAGAATTTCTACCATCTAGACACAGAGCAGCCAGGTTTTCAGTCTAAGAGCAGGGAAGCTTCCTAAAGGGAAGAAAGCAGATGCCAGGGTAAAGATAAAGGAAATTTTTGCAGTAGTTGACCAGTGGTTCTCTGAGGAAGTAAAGGGAGCAAGTGAGTTTACAGTGTTCAAGGATAGGAGGAGGATCCTCCACAATTTTAAAGGAGCACCACTGCTGTGACGAGGTCAAGCATGGCGCATGGTATGGAATTTCAGAAGCTCTATGTCCTGTGATTAGAACCCACGGGCTGCTAGTGAGGTAAGTGCCTAGTAAGTCCAGAGGGGAATTTGGGTGATGTACCACAGCACCCTTTGTGCTGTTCAATTCATCAGCTTCATGCAGTAGATATAAGCAGTTCAGTGCTAACTTCTCAGTTCTCACGAAAATTCCATAAAATCAAGTTTCAACACACATTATTTCTGTTCCTCCTCTGAATAAGTTCACGTTGTTTCTGTCTCCCAGAGATCTATCAGCCACTGGCGGGGCTGGAAGTGTCTCTCATACTTCTTTCATAAGCAGTGTGGTCTGATGCTAATACTTGGACTTGGGTGATAGGTGGCCCTGGAGTTGAGGCCAGGTTTGCCTCTTTCTGTGGATCTTTGGCAAAAGTGTCAGTCCTTCTCAGCCTTGACTTGCATGCAGATTCTCTAAACAATGGGATTGAATATTTGCCTCACTGGACTGCTGGGAAGATAAAGTAAGATAATGACTATACCCCATTTCTATTAACCCATTCTAAAGCTTTCATGTAATTAAGATAATTGTGCCCACTTTGCTTCTTAAGAGTTACATGCTATATCACTTGGCCTCTATTACTGATATTTTTGCATCCTATGAGGAAAGCTGGTTGTGCCCCAGACTCCAAAGACTAGTCATCACTGTTTTTTCTTGATGCTAGTACCTCTCTCACCTGTGCATTCTTGACTGCTTTGATACATGGAGTGTCCTCTGGGTTCTCCCATGAACAAGGTTAAATCAGAAAATGGGTTGAGAAAACAGTCCATGGATTAGACACAAGCAGATTCAGCACAAGAAGGAAATGAACTCCATCTGAGATGGGGAGAATACACAGAACACCTGGTATCAAATTTAATAAAGCACTGACAAATTCATGGTCAAAAAGACTTACGTCTATGTTTTCATCTAAGAGTTTTACAGTTTTATTTAGGTGTTTGGTCTATTTTGAGCTAATTTTGTGAGGCAGTAGTTGAAATTCACTTTCTTTTTTGCAATAAAAAAATTTTCATTGAAATATACTTGATGTATAATATTGTATTAGTTTCAGATATACTGCAAACTGATTCAGTTATATATATATATATATATATATATATATATATATATATATTTTTTTTTTTTTTTTATTATTTNACACATACATATATATAACTGATTCTTTTTTCCATTATAGATTATTACAAGGTATTGAATATAGTTCCCTGTGCTATATAGTGGGACCTTGTTGTTTATCTATTTAGAATTCTTGCTGTCAGTCTCTCTATAATAAGCTGGTGATGGTATATGGTAGAGAGCCAGCCAGCTATAATCCAAGCTGGAATTTTTTTTTTTTTTTTTCTCCCATTATCTTTCATGCCTAACCTGTCCTGAAGCTACTGGAGGGGACTGCAGGAAGAGAGGCTATTTGGTGAGACAGGGCAAACTAGAGGACACAACAGGGCATTTCGTAGCTTCTTTCTGCCTTCAGGGTAATTTTAGCCTCCACCCAGCTCTATTTGAGGATGAGGAGCACCGGGGCCCGTGAGACCCTGGGCCAATTAGATGAATCCTCAGTTCATGACGGGGCTAGGGTCACAAAACCCCATGCTTGGGTTCTGTTGGGATCCCAGAGATGTGTATAAGAGACAGCATTTCAGGTATACAGTAAAGTGATTTAGTTATATATATATATATATATATATATATATATATATATATTTTTTTTTTACAGTCTCGTCCATTCTAGATTATTACAAGATATTGAGTATAGTTCCCTGTGCTAGACAGTAAGTCTTTATTGGTTATCTATTTTACATATAGTACAACAGTTTGTATATTTTAATTTGAAATTCCTAATCTGTCCCTCACCCCTCTCTCTCCTTTGGTAAGCTTGTTTGCTATGTCTATGAGTCTATTGCTGTTTTGTAAATAAGTCTATTTGTATCATGTTTTTCAGGTAAAACATATATATGATATTATATTTGTCTTTATCTGGCTTACTTCACTTAGTATAATAACAAATTCATTCTTTTCCATTTGGATATGCAATTTGTCCCATGATCAACTGTCAGAATTAATGACCTTTCAGCCTTCTTTTTGTGGTCCAATTTCCAAGGTTTTTTTTAATTTATTTTTTTGCATAAAAAATTCAGTCAAAGCTGAATTTAGTCACTTTAAGTCTCAACATGATATCACAAATTTCCCACCAATTGTACAAAATGTCCCCAAGGGCCAGTTTTAAATTAGGTTCACACAACAAAATGCACATTTCATTTGAAAGCTTTTGTGCAGGTGTGCCCAAGCCATCAAATCCAATTAAACAGAAGCAAATGCATTAATAGCTGAAGACTTAGTTTTACATCAGGCTGTCTCTAGAGATGTTCCAAGCAAATAATAGTGAAATCCCAAGAAACCATTTTTTTTTAGACTAGCCAAGATAAACTGGTACTAAGTAATTTGGAAGAGTGTCAAGTGGGATTCATTACAGCACTGATTCTGAAAAGAGGGTGCCAACTGCATTTGCCCTTGAAGGATAAGTTGTTCTTTGACCTCTGGCAATGAATCTCAGGGTCTTTGGCTGATGGGACAGGGTGGGTAATAGCTCTAAAGTAGAAGAGAGTGGTATGTGTAGAGAGTAAGGTGTAGAGGGCAGTTAGGCTTACAAAGGCATGCTGGGACAGACGGGTGAGGTGGGATAAGACAGCTCAAATGCCTGGCTTTAGAAACATGAAATGTTGTTAAGAAAAATTACTTGGAAAAAGGCAAGAAGGTAGGTGGCACGTACTTTCAGTGCATTACTGGGAACTAAGAGGGCTGGTGGTCTTGTCCAAGAGTTATTTCATTACCTAGCCTAAGGGAATAAAGCACTGTTATTACTATCAATTATAAGCTTAGAATCTCAAATTATATGCTTGATATTATCCAATAGAAAAAATAACCCCAAAGGGTACAGTTTGCTCTCTTTTATATCAAATCTAACATTTTAATTCTAACATTCCTTTTTTACCCTTAGTCTTCTTTTACAAATCTCTATGAATACCCAATTCTTCAGCATGCTCTTATAGCCAGCTTTAACTGGCTCCCTTATTAATAAGTTATTACAATAAATCTTTGACACATATTCATTTTCTATGAGTCATGTTTCCAACATTTTAAAACTTTGACAAAATTCAACTGTGATGACCCAAACTATCCTTTAAGCATTCTTTGAGAAAAAAAGCAGCCCTCACTCCACCAAGGAGCCCAACTATAAATGATCATTGGATTCCTCATTCTGCATGAATTTGTAAAGGACTAAAAATGTTTAAAGCTGTGAAAATGTATTCCAAGGGACTAGGAGGCTCATTCCTGATGGCTGTGATACTACAGCACAGTACAAACCAAGGAAGCCAGGCATGGCAGGTGAGCTAGACGTTCTCACATGATGATCATGTATTAATATTCATAAGACTGATTTCAGGTTGTCTTTCGCCTTAGCCAGCTGCTGCTCCATTGTTGAAAGTCCACGTAAAGACATTCAGATTCTCATCAAAGTGAAAATCGCTCAGTTGTGTCCAACTCTTAGTAACCCCATGGACTATACAGTCCATGGAATTCTCCAGGCCAGAATACTCGGGTAGCTGTTCACCTCTCCAGATCTTCCCAACCCAGGCCTCCTGCAATGCAGGAGACTTCTTTATCAGGGAAGCCCTCAGATTCCCATAACCTAGCATATAAAGCTGTCTAACCACTGCTTTGGTTCTTTGTAGCAAAGCAAACCCTTCTTCAAGTATTCCTTTCTAAACTCCTCTAGGCATAAAGAGTTACTTCCTTTTCCCATAGCACTCTGGTTCCATCTTTACAGTACTTCCAATACAGTACTGTCCCTGAACTGTTTGAAGTGTTTTCCCAGTTACTCTGAGAGCCTCCCAAAGCCAGAGATTAATTTATCTCTGTATCCTCTGTTTCTACCCACAGGTTTTGGCAGATACAGAGGAGTCAAGAAATTGCTGTTGAGAGAGCACATTTTTGAAAAAGTTCTCTAGTGCCATCATAACTGGTAAACCAAAAAAATAAAAACAAAGGATGTTCATAGAGGGAAGAAGAGATTACTAATTTATTACTCCAGGCTTGGGATTAATTTCAACTTCCTTAGGTCCTTGGGTTAGATGAAACATTTGTGTAACTCAATACAAATGAGCCTTTTCAGTAAGATCTGAGCATCAGTTCTCTAGACACAAACCATTTCTCAATTTTAAAAAAGCATGGAAAATTACTGCATGAGTTTCCTCTCTGAGGCAGAAATTAGACTGTATTAGGCTGAGTTGGCAACTGGATGGAGAAGGCAGTGGCAACCCACTCCAGTACTCTTGCCAGGAAGATCCCATGGTTGGAGGAGCCTGGTAGGCTGCAGTCCACGGGATTGCTTGGAGTTGGACACCACTGAGCAAATTCACTTTCACTTTTCATTTTCATGCATTAGAGAAGGAAATGGCAACCCACTCCAGTATTCTTGCCTGGATAATCCCAGGGACGGGAGAGCCAGGTGGGCTGCCGTCTATGGGGTCACACAGTCAGACACGACTGAAGCGACTTAGCAGCAGTAGCAGCAGCAGCAGCAGCAGCAGCAGCAGGGACAAAATGACAAAAAAACTATCTCTACCATATGGGGTACTTGGCTATACTGAATTATGTTCAGTCATATGCTAGGGTTAAGTAGTATGAACCAAATGAACAGATGCACTGCATATTACAATAGGGTTAAAAGAATCTTTAAACATTGGACAATCTCTAATCTCAAAAACAGTTCACATTTGTTTGAAATGGACAATGGTGCACATTTACAATTTTTCCCAAAGCTACCTTAACTCTTTGACTGTAGTCAAATTATAAAATGGAGAAATCCAAATAATATGGACATTCTTCAGAATATCACATTGGTCCACTATGTAACTGACATCATATTAATGGACCAAATAAGCAATAAATGGCTAGCATGGAGGAGTCTTCTTTATGTGCTACAACGACTGGAAGATAAATCTTATGAAGAATTGGGGATCACCACATCAGTAAAAAATTTTAGAAGTTCAGTAGTCGGGGATATCACCTCCAAAACAAAAGACAAATTATTGCATCTTGAACCTTCCATTAGCAAGAAGAAAGTAAAATGCATCTCTGCCCATATTGAAAAGAGTCAAACCTTTTTGACTTTAGCTGTTCTGATAGGTGGGTAGTGACATCTTGTTCCATTTTAAATTTGCATTTCCTCAATGGCTTCCCTGATAGCCAAGTAGGGTAAAGAATACACATACAGTGCGAGACTACAGCTCGATTCCTGGGTTGGGAAGATCCACTGGAGAAGGGATAGGCTACCCACTCCAGTATTCTTGGGCTTCCCTGGTGGCTCAGCTGGTAAAGAATACATCTGCAATGTGGGCGACCTGGGTCCGATCTCTGGATTGGGAAGAACCCCTGGAGAAGGGAAAGACTACCCACTCCAGTATTCCAGAGTAGCAAATTCCATGGACTATATAGTACATGGGGTCGCAAAGAGTTGGACACAACTGAGCAACTTTCACTTTCAATGACTAATGATGTTGAGCGCTTTTCATGTTCTCTTGCCATCTGGATATCTTCTTTGATGAAGTGCCTGTTCAGAATTCTTACTCTTTTAAAGAACTGTGCTGTTTTCTTATTGGTGATTTTTGACAATTCTTTGCATATTCTGGATTCAAGTTCTTTATTAGATATATGCGTTGCAAAGATTTTCCTCCTAGGTTGTGCTTTGTGTTTTCATTTTCCTAACATTGTCTTTTAAGAAGCAGGAGTTTTTAATTCTGGTAGAGTCCATTTTATCAATTTGTTGTTTTATGGACTGAGCTTTTATTGCTTAAGTCAAGGTCACAAAAGGTTTCTCCTGTTTTTCAAAGTTTTATAATGTGAGGTTTGACATTTAGGCCTATGACTCCTCTAGAGTCAATTTTTGTTTATGGTGTGACATATGGATCGAGGATGTTGTGGCTCACGGGTTCTACAGCACATGCTCAGGAGTTATGGCGCATGGGCTAAGCGCTTTATGCGTGTGGAATCTTCCCGGACCAGCAGTTGAACCCATGTTTACTGCACTGGCAGGTGGACTCTTAACCACTGGACCGCCAGGGAAGTGTTCTATAATGTTTTGAGTGTATCTCTTGCACAGATTTTTTTGTGGGTATTTACTGTAAATATTACATTATACATACATTACTTAACACAGTCTATTGGTTTTAATACTGTTCATGGGGTTCTCAAGGCAAGAATACTGAAGTGGTTTGCCACTCCCTTCTCCAGTGGACCACATTCTGTCAGACCTTTCCACCATGACCTGCCCATCTTGGGTTGCCCCGCGGGCATGACTTAGTTTCATTGAGTTAGACAAGGCTGAACTGAACTGTGGTCNTCCAGGAGTTGGTGATGGACAGGGAGGCCTGGTGTGCTGTAATTCATGGGGTCGCAGAGAGTCGGACACAACTGAGTGACTGAACTCAACTCTTTTTAATATTTTACCCGTTCAAATTAAGTATAGAAACTGTAGCTCCCTTTAAGTCTCTGTACCCTCCCCTATTTATAACTGTCTTAAATATTTCTTCTATAGTCACTGCAAACCTAATCAGATATTGTATAGAGATATTTTTTTGTTTCAACCGTCATACATAATTTAGAAAACCTTGAGAACGGGACGTATATTGTATTTAGTAATATTTTATTCTATCGTGCTTTCCTTTTTCCTGATAGCTTAAACTTCCATCTTTCATTATTTCCTTTATATTTGAAGAACATTCTCCAGAAATTTTTATAGTAAGTTCATTGGTGACAAATTCTTAGCTTTTCTAAGTTTTCTTTCATTCCTGAAGGATAATCTTTCCAGATGTAGAATTTGGAATTGACAGGGTTTTTCTTTTCCCATAGGTTTATTTTATTATTGTTGTATTTATTTTTGTCACACCAGGTCTTAGTGTGGCATACAGGATCTAAAATTTATTTGCCTATATGCTATCTAGCTACCTGAACAGGGATCGAAGCCAGGCCCCCTGCATTGGGAGTGCCAAGCATTAGCCACTGGACCACCAGGGAAGTCCCTAACAGTTTTCTTTCAGAAACTGGATAATGTTGTGCTACTTCCTTCTGACCACCATGGTGCTGATGAGAAATCTGCCATCGAAAAAATGTTTCCTGTAGGTGTTATTGCTCTTTTCACTGTTTTCAAGATATTTTCTTTTTTTAGTTTTCAGAAGTTTAAATTTGATATACCTGGGTATAGATTTCTTTGGGTCTATTCTGTTTTGGATATGTTCAACTTCTTGAATCTGTAAGTTTATCTATTTTCACAAATTTGTAAGTTTTCAGCCATTGTTTCTTTGAATACTTTTGAGCTTTTGTTTCTTCTCTTCTCTGGGGACTCTGACTCTGATTTGTAGATAGGTTCATTTGTATCATATTTTAGATTCTACACGTAAGTGACATATGGTATTTGTCTTTCTCTTTCTGGTGTCAGCATCTTTCAAAATTGTATTTTGTCATTCAGTTTGTAATTCTCCTGATGAATGATTTTTTTTTTAACGGCATCCTGGACCGTCAGAGCATTATGAGACTCTGGATCTTTTGTAAACCTTCTATTTTAGAATGACCTCTCTGACACTAGGCCAGATGGAATAGAGTGTCATCTCCTAAGTGCCAGGTGGGGGTGAAATTTCAGGTTTCCCATTTCATCTTCTGTGATACTCCAGAGTGGAGTGGTGCCTTGCTCTTGTTGGATGGAAGTGCAGATTTCTGGCTTCCCACTAGCCCTGAAAATTGAGAACCGATACAAGGATAAATGTGCAAAGCAGTTGAGAGCAGAAAGCAATATTGCTTCTTAATTTTTTTGTTAATTCATTTAGAAGCTTTCTTTTCATGGCCTCTATGTGGCCACATTCTCCTGTTTCCCTGTTTCCCCTGTGTCCCTTTGCTGGCTTATTATTCTTTATAACTTGTAAAGGCTAAGTTCTCAAATGCTCAGTCCTGAGTACTGTCCTTTTATCTGCTTTTCTTTAGTTGTACTTTTTCCCTAGGAAATCTTGTTCAGTCCTATAGCTTTAAATATCACTTGTATACTGAGGACTCCAAAATTTCTATTTTCTTATGAAGAATCCTCTAAATTCCTAGTGCGTATTTTGAACTGCTCACTTGATATCTCCATCTGAATGTTTATCAGCATTTCCTGCCTTTATTAATTCCAACCTCTTTCTCTCGGTCTCAAGTCTTCACCAGTTATCTAGGTGTTGAGGTAAAAATTTAGGATTCATCTTTGATTTTTCTTTCTCTCATAGCCCACATACAAAACACTGGTAATATTAACAAACTCATCTGTATCATTCTGCACCCCTCATTGTTTGGATATACTTACACAAGCACTTATTAATATGTTAGTATGCACATCTTGGGCTTCTCTTGTGGCTCAGCTGATAAAGAATCTGCCTGCAAAGTGGGAGACCTGGGTTCAATTGCTGGGTTGGGAAGATCCTCTAGAGAAGTGAAAGGCTACCTACTCCAGTATTCTGGCCTGGAGAATTCCATGCCATACAGTTCATGGGGTCGCAAAGAGTTGGACACAAATGAGCCACTTTCACTTTCATGCATATCTTGGTTTAATAGACATAAGACTCCAAATACTTACTTTTTAAAGTTAACACCCCTTTAAGCCAGTAGATACACACTTTTCTCTCCTAATTTCTTAAAGGAGTTCTAAATATATACAAACATCTATAGATCAATATATATTTATCAGGGTATAGTAGTAGTAATTTTTCCTTATTTTTTCTCACTCCCTCCTTCAACTCTCAAAACAACTTGACTAAATGGCATATATTTGTTCATATCTTTCATCATCCTCACAAAATCAAATAAGTATATGCATGTATATATGTATATTTATATATAAGTCTAAAAATCTTGCTTTTCCCATTCAAAAAATCCCCAAACCTCATGAAAACTCCTTCAGAACATCTAGTACAATGAAAATTCTTTCTTTTTAATGACAATATTCTTTGGTATGAATAGTCTATGAAGCAGAATTTCAGAAACAGAATTTGCTGAATCAGAAGATACACACACACACACACACACACACACAGACACACAGTTTTTATTAAATGGTGTGTGCTAAGTCATTCAGTGTGTCCAACTCTTTGTGACCTTATGGACTGTAACCTGCCAGGCTCCTCTGTCCATGGGATTCTCCAGGCAAGAATACTGGAGTGGGCTGCCATGCCCTCCTCCAGGGGATCTTCCCGACCCAGGGATTGAACCCTAGTCTCTTACGACTCCTGCATTGGCACACAGGTTCTTTACCACTGGCACCACCTGGGAAACCCTATATAACAGCTTGAAAGTGAACGTGTTAGTCACTTAGTCCTGTCTGACTGTTAGGGACCCCACAGACTGTAGCCTGCCAGGCTCCTCTGTCCATGCAACTCTCTAGGCAAGAANCTAGTCTCTTACGACTCCTGCATTGGCACACAGGTTCTTTACCACTGGCACCACCTGGGAAACCCTATATAACAGCTTGAAAGTGAACGTGTTAGTCACTTAGTCCTGTCTGACTGTTAGGGACCCCACAGACTGTAGCCTGCCAGGCTCCTCTGTCCATGCAACTCTCTAGGCAAGAATACTGGAGTAGGTAGCCATTCCCTTCTCCAGGGAATCTTCCCGAACCAAGGATTGAACCCTGGTCTCCTGCACTGCAGGCAGATTCTTTACCCTTTGAGCCACCAGGGAAGTCCATATAATAGCTCACTGATACCTAAATCATGTTTCTATTCTAATGTTAGGATGTACTTGTTTGTGGTCATGATTTTATGGTTAATGTGCAACTACACTAACAGCCAGTTTTGTTTTTTCATTACAAATAATGAAAAATACATTTCTGGAATATGTAACACAATTCCTCCATTTAAAAATACACTGGACTAGAGAAAAACTGATGATAGGATCATTAACACTAAGGGATAGATTCAAGGTAATAGATAATCAAGGAAAGGTGTCTTACAAACTGCTGTGATCTTCATAAACCTTGTACTGGCAAGTCTCAACTTTCAAACATTTGGTCTTGATATAACCCAGTCTTGTATATCATTCACGTATACTCCCAAACTGCCTCTCTGATATTAAATTCAACCTTTTATACACCAGCGGACCATTATTAAGCACAGGCTATGGCCATTAAGAATGGGCCAATTTTTGCCAATGTGAAAATATTTGTGGGAGCACATGGGTAGAGACAGGGTTTCCCACATTGCCGTGGCTCACACTGCCCACACTGGATTTGTTGCCACTGCCAACCTTGCCTCCTCTTGGCAAAGACAGGAACTCCAGGGAGCCATAGGACTGAAGGCCTAGTTCTTGTATGTCCTTCCCACGTTGGCATTTCCCAAGGAACAGTTTTCTGAGAATCCTCAGGTGGGGGTAGGATTTGTTGAAGGCTGAATGGGATGGTAGGAGGCGAGGTTAAGTAGGTAGGGGCAGCTTCCTCACTCAGCTCCAGCTGTCACTTTGAGGGGGAAACAACCTTCTCTCTCTCCTAGAGCCTTAGCCAGGTTCTCATTTGAAGCAGCAGAGCTTTGGCCTGGCACACTGAAAAGAGGAACCACCCAGTGGTACCTCAGAATAGCTGGCTGTCTTGATCTTATTGCTTCTGTGTTGTACCAATCCTAAGAACCGCCTTGTCAACACATTACTTCAAAACTTATGTTTACACAGAGCAGTTCTGGAAAATGTGCTCAAGCAACTGGTACTCTCTCCACCTTAAAAAATTATTTTTCTTTTCCCATCCAGGTACCAAGTAACTGGGGGCAGTGTCTGATCTTTGGCCTTCCATCTCCCCTAAGGCAAGAAATGCCTGAGTCAACTTTGTTTCAGGGTCACTACTGGCTTTGTTTGGGTTCCCTGAGACGGGGTGCTCTGGGCCTAGAGGCACAGTAATGGTAGGAACAATTATGAAGGATTTTATGGAATGCCTCTTATAATAATGTTTCATTTTAAGACTTTTGATATTTTTCCTTCAAACTTATTTGTAGGCAGTCTTAAACAAGAAAGTAGGAGATGGTCAATTATAGACCAAATTATTCCACAGCTTTGATCAAGAAGCCAGGCCTAAGTATGTGTTTTGTGAACGCATTCTCTTTGAATTTAAAACAGTTGAACAGAGAACTCCTAGTATAGTCATAGATGAGGGCATTTAAAGGCATTCAATCTTGCCTATAAAAACTTGGTTCATTTATTTATGTTTGGGGCTTAATATTTCCCACTGAACCTCACAGCTCAGCATGCTTATTGCTTTGGGTTCTAACCAGACTAATACTATCTTAAGACTAGGTATTATAGATATCAACTGGTATCTCCTGCAAGAGAACTATCATCTTTGTTATTTAGGAAACAGGAGACCTGTAACTGACTGCTTTTTTCTCATTTATCTCAGTTTAGGTCTCTGTCACCTCACACTTAACATTATTTCAGCCACCTCCACCTATAATAGTCCTTTCCGGTCTGTCCAATGTACAGTGACTCCCAAGAGCCTATGTGGTATCCAAGGCATAGGGCTCCAATTTATTCTTTCAAAGCCTAAAAGATAACTTTACTCAGGGAGAGGCATTGTGCAAGCATGTTTTATACAATTTAGTTTAATAATCACAACATTCTGTGCAGTAGATAATACCTCTGTTTTACAGATGAGGCACTGCAAGCACAAGAAGTAACCACGCCTCATGTCACATAGCTAGAAAGTGGCAGGGTGGGTATACAATGCCTGGTAGCTCTTAATCATTGCACTCTGGTGAGTAAGTGCTAACATTTATCCAAAGTTTAAAGCTTTACAGACATTATTTCATTGGATCCTCACAACAGTGAGGTCCTGTTCACATTAATATTCTCATCTTACAATGAGAAAAAGCAGAAAAATTAGTCAATATTCATAGTTTGCAAACAAGTGGCCATAAGACACTTGAACCAAGGGACGATGGGGTCTGACGATGGGGTCTGGATATGCCGAAAAGCCAACAAAAAACCCAAAATAATCCTCAAGTGAGAAACAATGATGATAAGGCACTAATAGACACTAACATATAAATATGTGTGTGTTTGTTTACATACAAACACACATATAGGATATAAAAAAGAGCTAGGAAAGGCTTTATACTCTCATATACTTTGGTTGCTAAAATAGAATACCACAGACTGGGTAGCTATAAACCACAGAAACTCACTTCTCTAACAGTTTTAGAGATTGAGGTGCCAGTATGACTGAGTTCTGACAAGGGCCACCTTCTGGATTGCAGACTGAGTTTTCTCCTTATATCCTCAGAACAAACAGGAGTGAGCTCAGTGGGCTTTTGAGTGAAGTGAAAGTTGCTCAGTCGTGTCCGACTCTTTGCCACCCCATGGACTGTAGCCCACCAGATTCCTCTGTCCATGGGATTCTCCAGGCAAGAATACTGGAGTGGGTTGCCATTCTCTTCTCCAGAGGATCTTCCAGACCCAGGGACTGACCCCAGGCCTCCCTCACTGCAGGCAGATTCTTTACCATCTGAGCCACCAGGGAAGCCCATGAGCAATGGGCNTCTGTCCATGGGATTCTCCAGGCAAGAATACTGGAGTGGGTTGCCATTCTCTTCTCCAGAGGATCTTCCAGACCCAGGGACTGACCCCAGGCCTCCCTCACTGCAGGCAGATTCTTTACCATCTGAGCCACCAGGGAAGCCCATGAGCAATGGGCTCGTGAAGAAACAAGCAAAAGACAGAAACTCTGCAAGGCTATGGCAAAAAATCTGTGTGTGTTCAGTCACTCAGTTGTGTCCAACTCTTTGCGACCCCACGGACTGTAGCCTGCCGGGGTCCTCTGTCCACGGGATTCTCTAAGCAAGAATATTGGAGTGGGTTGCCATTTCCTTCTCTCAAAGGGCTTTTTATAAGGGCACTAATCTCATTCATGCAGGCTCCACAGTCCAGTCCTAAACACCTTCCAAAAGCCCCACATCTTGGGGGATAGAATTTCACATATAAATTTAGGGGATGGAGTACACATTCAGTTCCTAACACTACCTCCATCCAGTTGCTTGTAAAATCCGATTCAAAATTACAGCAGAAAAAATNCATCTGCATATCTGAGGTTATTGATATTTCTCCCAGCAATCTTGATTCCAGCTTGTGTTTCTTCCAATTGATTGTAAACCAACTATACTTCAATTTAAAAAAACCTAAGAAATTCTGTCCTCGATGCCAAAAATAGCTTTCTGTATTTATGTAATGTAAGCAGGTCTTAAAATGATCATTCCTTCACAATGTTGTGCAACCATCAGCACTGTTCATCTCCAGAATTTCTACCGTCTAGACACAGAGCAGCCAGGTTTTCAGTCTAAGAGCAGGGAAGCTTCTTTCAGTGCATTACTGGGAACTAAGAGGGCTGGTGGTCTCGTCCAAGAGTTATTTCATTACCTAGCCTTGGGCGTGGGGTGTNTGTTGTGCAACCATCAGCACTGTTCATCTCCAGAATTTCTACCGTCTAGACACAGAGCAGCCAGGTTTTCAGTCTAAGAGCAGGGAAGCTTCTTTCAGTGCATTACTGGGAACTAAGAGGGCTGGTGGTCTCGTCCAAGAGTTATTTCATTACCTAGCCTTGGGCGTGGGGTGTCTCTTCACGGATGCTCCAGCAAAGCGCAGCCGCTGCTCCTTACCTTGGACGAAGGGTATCTCCTTACTGCCGCCCTTCCTGACCTTCAAAGTGGGATGGCTCCTCTAGGCAGTCCTGCACCCAGGCAGCTACAGCTCCTTGGATGTCGGGTTGCTCCTCCCAGCCGCTGCCCCTGGCCTCGGGCCACCAACCCTCAGAGCCGCAAGCCCAGGGGAGGGGCCCTCAGCGCCGCAGAGGACTCCGGCGCCCCGGGAGGGCAGGCCTTCGAGGGCGGCGGGGCAGGAAGGCTCGTAGTGTCTGGGCGGGCTCGGGCTGTTCGCCCGCAAACAACCCTGAGGCGCGCCGTGTCACACCTCAGCGCCCCAGCCGCCACAGCGAGCCTGAGGGAGGGGTCGCGGTGCAGCAGCTTTCGGCCCCGAGCTGGGCCAACCGCGCTACGGCCCGGGGCTTGTTGCTCCGGGAAGTCGCAGGCGAAGCCGGGCCGGCTCGGCGGGCTTCGCACAGCGGCTCCCACGCCGCTCCTCTCAGAGGACTACCGGCAGCTGCCGGCGCGCCGACTGGCGGCCCCATTTGTTTCTTTTTGCCTTTATTTCCACTTCTCTGGGAGGTAGGTCATAGACGATCCTGCTGTGATTTATGTCAGAGAGTTTTGCCTACGTTTTCCTCTAGGAGTTTACAGTTTCTGGTCTTAGGTTTAGATCTTTAATCCATTTTGAGTTTATGTTTGTGTATGGTGATAGAAGGTGTTCTTGTTTCATTCTTTTACAAGTGGTTTGCCAGGTTTCCCAGCACCACTTGTTAAAGAGATTCTCTTTTCTGCTTTGTATATTCTTGCCTCCTTTGTAACAAATGTTAAAGCTCTTCAGTCAGACGCAGCGGGAAGCAGCATTTTAGATCCGGGTCATCCCGGTGATGTCAGAGAACAGGTCCTCTGAAAATGACCTGGGAGGTCCCTGGAGGTGGCGGTGGGGGTTGGTGGGGTTGGTCCCGGGGGGGATTGAGGAGAAGACAGTGGCAGGAAGGAGCCTTGAAAATTCAAGCCAGATCAGGAAGGCCCTGCACCCAGCACACAGAACCCAGAGAAGGGCTCCCGGTGATTCCGGGTTCCACACTTGCAGTGCTGGACACTCAGCTCCCCTGCTCCCTGCAGCCCGGGCCTCAAGTGTTTTAGCCTCTGTAAAGAAAGAGGAGGTGCCCAGGAGGAGGAGCCTCAAGCCCAGGAAGGTGTCCCACTATTCGGCAACACTGAAAGACAGATCAGGCTGGTGGTTAAAAATGACCGATGATTAACCCGGAGATTCCTGGACCACGAGGCTGGCCCAGCACCACCCCCAGTGANCCTTTGGCACTTCGGTTTGTAATGGTGGCGAGGTTTGAGTGGCCCCAATGTGGAGGTGACACCGGGTTTGTTTTTCCGCCCGAAAATGAAAGCCTCCGGAGGGGTATACATTCTCTACCGGATTATGAGATTTGCACACTTTCGGACACTCAACTTCCTCCGTAACAGCAACCTCTTGCCGTGAATAGATGACTTTCTACTCCTTGTGAAGACTTTGTTAAGAAGCAGGAATCGCTTGAGGATTCTCTAACGAAGACAATGATCTTGAAAACCGAAATATCTAGAAACCAATAGTATATTTTAAGCCCGGGACATTTTTACATTGCTGTTGAGGGCCGTATCAGCTACTGTATCTGGTTTCTTGAGAGAGCTTCCACTCCAGAGCCTGGATTCACTTCTTTCCCTACGTCCTCCCAAGACTATTGTTTTGAAAAGTTATGCTTAAACTGCATTTGCTGGTGTTGGCTCAAGTCTGGACCTACGAATGTATGGCATATTTCAAACCTAAACAGTTGGTAGAGATACCAAATGACATTCACTTTTATGACCAGAATGATTCCAAGATATTTTCTCTTTTGACACATTTCAGCTTGGTTCTGCTATGACTCTTTACAGGCTTTTGGTTTGAGACTTGGAAAACCTCACAAAAAGAAAAATTCTGTATCATGATCCAATAACTGCTCATTGAGCACTTGTCCTGTCCAAAATAACATGCTAGTTCCTGAATGGTCCTAAGTGCTTGCTTTTCAGTTCCTTTTACCAGGTTGTTTGGTGAAGTACAGAAGCCTTCAGGATCACGTTCTTAAACTTCTTGAAAGAAAATACAGCTTTTCATATTATATGGAATAATGGACTCAAGTACATCTTTGATGGACATGAATGTGGGGAGGAATCAGAAATGTTACTTTTTTTATATAAGGTCTTGGAGTTTTTTTTATTTTTATCGCTTTTCTATCTGTCCTGCTTCCTAACAGTGGAGATTTCTAATTTCCGTAGTGACTAAGTGCTAAAGTATATGTGTGGTGTGTGTGTGTGTGTGTGTGTGTATTAATCTACAAGGAGTATGTAGAGAATTATAAAACGTTTTATTTTGTAATACTGTAAAAACTGGGAGGGGTCTTGGTAGGAAGCATCCTGAATGATATCACCTGCTTTAACAGATGCGAGAAACAACTGAACAACAACAAGTGACAACAAATCCTATGAAGTAGTTTGTATGAGCTAGTTAGGGTGTATAACCCCGGAGAGAGAAAAGCGGTATAGTGGTTAAAGAACTTGGATTTCAGAGCCAGGCGTACCTGGGTTTGAACATTCTTTGAACCTTGAACAAGTGACTTCATCTCTCTAAGTTTGAGTTTTTCTTATCTTTGAAATAGGTGTTGTAATGGAAGCAGCCTCATAGGACTTTTGGGAGAATCAAATGAGAATAATATATGAAAAGCACTTGGCACAGAGTGTGACACATGTGAGTGCTTCTAGCTGGGGTCGTCAAGGAACGCTTAAGAGGTAGGATGTTAAGCATGAAAAGATTAGGTGGGCTAGAGAGGGTGCCAATAGCTGGGGGGAGGAATGACCAAGTGCCCTTTTCAGACTAGATAGTTTGAAATATTTCCTAGACACATGAAGAAATGAATCATGAAACTTAAATTCAGTTTGATTGAAGTAACAGTTGGAACTTGATATTCTGTTTGTCTCCCACCAACTATTTAATGAGACACAGCTGTAAGACCTAGCTTTTCCTTAGGCATCTAGGATTGTTTCAGGTGAAAGTGACTAATCACCTGAGTATCTGTGCATTGGGTGTCTGCTGTTGAGCAGACCCAGGGCCAGGTGTTGAGGACACTGCAAATTAAATCACGCTGGAGTCTTCAAGGAGTTCTTCTAATGAGAGACACAGGCAGACCCTTTACAGAGATTGCTGTCCTTTGATTGTATGCATGTTTACTTTGTGCCAAACATAGGCATGCTGGGGTGAGCGATATACAAAACAATTTTGCTTGTGTTTGCACCCTTCCTAGTGAGGGGTGATAATACATAATATAGAATGTACAAAGGTTATTACTTTGGAAAATGGAGCACAATAAGGGGGATCCAGAATTTCTGGGGTAGATGTTGAAATGTAAAATGAGATGCATTGGCTGAGCCTTCTTGAGAGTGATGTTTAGGCAGACTTAAAAGGGAGGAAGTTAGAGCCAATAGTTTGTTCTAAGACACTGAGGCAGACCTAGAGAGTTCTGCTCAGTATGGCTAGAATGGAATGAACAAAAAAGTAATAGTATTAATACATTATCTTAGGGTGGGGTACAGATTTCACAGGGCTTTGTAGAGCGTTATAAGTTCTTTGCCTGGAGTTTTCAACCGAGGAGTGACACAGTCTGCTTTCAGCTTCCAAATGATCACTGAAGTTTGCAGAGAGGAACAAACAGAAGTAGGGAGATACACATAAAGAAGCTGGAAATTGAGGAGAGAGATGCTCATGACTTCTATCATGGTGGTAACAGGAGATAGTGAAAAATGGTTGAATTCTGGATATATTTTGAAGATCATACCAATGTGAATTGTTGATAGATCAGATGTGGCACGTGAGAGAAGAGTCAAGGATGATTCCAAGAGTTTTGGTCTGAGCAGTGAGAAAGATGGGGTTGCCATCAACCAGAATAGGGGAGACTGTGAGAAGAGCATGTTTGGGGAATGAATGAGTTCAGTTTTAGAAGTGATAAGTTTGAGATGCCTTTTAGATACTCTGGTTGAATTGTCATTCAAGTCTGGACTTTAGGAGAAAGGTCTGGACTAGAGATAAACTTTGTAGTCGGCCACTTAGCCACAAGCTGGATGAGAGAGCACCAAGGGATCTGATGTGGAGAGAGAGAAGGACACAAGATTATTGTTGTTGTTCAGTTGCTAAATTGTGTCTGATTCTTTGCAACACCATGGACTGCAGCACGCCAGCCTTCCCTATCCTTTCACAGTCTCCTGGAATTTGCTCCATTTCATGTCGGTGGAGTCTGGGATGATCTAACCATCTCATCCTCTGCTGCACTCTTCTCCTTTTGCCTTTGGTTTTCCCAGTATTAGGGTTTATTCCAGTGAGTTGGCTGTTCACATCAGGTGGACATAGTATTGGAGCTTTGGCATCAGTCTTTCCAGTGAATATTCAGGATTGATTTCATTTCAGATTGACTGGTTTGATCTCTTTACAGTCTTAGGGACTCTGAAGAGTCTTCTCCAGTGCCACAATTCTAAAGCATCATTCTTCAGCGCTCAGCCTTTTTTATGGTCCAGCTCTCACATCTGTACATGAATACTGGAAAAACCATAGCTTTATACGTTTTGGAGCCCAAGAAAATCTGTCACGGCTTCTGCTTTTTCCCCTTCTGTTTGCCATGAAGTGATAGGACTGGATGTCATGATCTTAGTTTTTTGAATGTTGAGTTTCAAGACAGCTTTTTCAATCTCCTCTTTCACCCTCAACAAGAGGCTTTTTAGTTCCTCTTCACTTTTTGCAATTAAAAGTGGTATCATCTGCATAACTGAGATTGTTGATATTTCTCCCAGACTGCAATGTTGATTCCAGTTTATGATTCATCCACCCTGGCATTTTGCATGATGTACTCTGCATATAAGTTAAACAGCAGAGTGACAATGTACAGTCTTGACGTACTCCTTTCCTAATTTTGAGTCAGTCTTCTGTTCCATGTCCGGTTCTAATTGTTGCTTCTTGACCTGCATACATGTTTCTCAAGATGCAGGTAAGATGGTCTCGTATTCCTATCTCTTTAAGAATTTTCCAGTTTGTTGTGATCCACACAGTCAAAAGCTTTAGTGTAGTTAATGAAGCAGATGTTTTTCTATAATTCCCTTGCTTTCTCTGTGATCCAGCAAATGTTGGCAATTTGTTCTCTGGTTCCTTTTTCTTTTCTGAACCCAGCTTGTACATCTGGGAGTTCTTGGTTCACATGTTGTAGCTTAGCCTTACTAGCATGTGAAATGAGCACAATTGTCTGGTAGTTTAACATTTTTTGGCACCGCCCTTCTTTGGGATTGGAATAAAAACTGACCTCTTCCGATTCTGTGGCCACTGCTGAGTTTTCTGAATTTGCTGGCATATTGAGTGCAGCGCTTCAACTGCATCATCTTTTAGGATTTTTAAGTAGCTCAGCTGGAATTTCATTACCTCCACTGTCTTTGTAGTAATACTTCCTAAGGCCCACTTGACTTCACACTCTAGAATGTCTGGCCCTAGGTGAGTGACCACACCATCATGGTTATCCTAGTCATTAAGACCTTTTTTGTATAGTTCTGTGTGTTCTTGCCACCTCTTCTTACTCTCTTCTGCCTTTGTTAGGTCCTTACCATTTATGTCCTTTATCATGCCCATTCTTGCATGAAACGCCCACTTGATACTCCAAATTTTCTTGATCTCTAGTCTTCCCTACTCTGTTGTTTGCCTTTATGTCTTTGCATTGTTAATTGAAGAAGGGCTTCTTTTCTTGCTATTCTCTGCAACTCTGCATTCAGTTGGGTATATCTTTCCCTTTCCTTTGCTTTTTGCTTCTCTTCTTTCCCCAGCTATTTGTAAAACCTCCTCAGACAACTACTTTGGCTTCTTGAATTTCTTAGAGCATTGATACAGAGGGCAGTGTTAACATGGATAGCATCCATAAACTTAGGGGGGAAGTTATGTCCTCACTAACCTCTAGCTAGAAGTCAACATTTCTTTTAATTACTAATGTAAACAGAAAACTATAGTATTATTAACCTGTGATTTTATTAGCCTATAATATAGTATCTGTGATTTTACTGCTAGTACAAATCACAGATTTTTTTATATGTTTTGACTATTTTAGATACTTCATTATCTACGTTCATCATTACATAGAAGTTTCAGTAGATCGGAGATCCACCACTAGATTGTTGAGAAGCATATACAGTACTGTATCATATATTTGGGGGTTTTGTCTCAAAGGTAATTGGTCTCCCTTTGTTTATTTCATATATTTAAAAATATTAAGCTGAAAAGGAATTTGCAGGCTTCACCTGACTCCAGAATGGTCCAAGGCACAAAACATGTTAAACCATTGGACTCTGTATCCTAACTCCTGGTTTAGAATCTCACCTCTTTTACTTAATAGCTATTTGTAATTTTGTAATGCGTGGTGTCCTTGTAGGTAAAGAATCATAACAGTATTTTCTGCAGAGGGTTTTATGAGGATTTAAGAAATAGGACAGTGTTAAGTTTTTTGAAAAATCTGCTTATTTTTAATTGGAGGATGATTACTTTAAACTTTTATTAGTATTGGCTAAAAATGCAGCTAGAAAGAATAGTACTTTATAAGGCGCTATGATATGAAAAGCATGGTGAATTTAGCAAAAATAAAGTTTATTAGCTGGCAAAAATACTTCAGCATGTTCAAATTAAATATAAAGCATTGGGGATAGTCATGTTCTTATAACATTCTCATAATTCACCTAAGTTACGGTGGGGTTAGAGATGCCATAGGAAGCCAACTGAAAGATTCCACATAGAGTCTGGACCTTTAGGAGCTTTGCAGCCAGTCCATAATTCAATTTTTATTATTTTATAGGAGAAAAATAGCTTTATAGTGATTGAGGTAAGTTCTTCAGGCCAAGGTATAGTCTTTGGGTTACTGAGGTACATGGGAGGCTAAACTACTACTCAGGGTTTCCTGGTGATCACAGTGAGCCTGATGGAGCTATTCTGTTGCTTAGAATAGAATATGTGTGTGTGCTCAGTCATGTCTGACTCTTTGCGACCCTATGGACTGTCCTTGGAATTATTCAGGCAAGAATACTGGAGTGGGTTGCCATTTCCTTCTACAGGGGATCTTCCCAACCGAGGGGTCAAACCCATTGTTCCTGCATTGGCATACAGATTGTTTACCACTGAGCCACCTGGGAAGCTCAGGATAGAGTATCTCTCTCCAGATTTCACGTCCCTCTTTTTGCTCTTGCTTCATCTAGATTTCCGGCCAACGAGTCTTCTACTGATAGATTATGTCTCTAAAAGGGTATCGAGTAACTGTTGTTGAGCAGTTGCTGTGTTTCCCTAAGAAATGTTCAAACTGCCAAGACATACCTATCAGTTGTCCCTTTCTAGTTTTAGTGGAACTTTGGTGTTTCAAATCTTTTCTGCCACTTCTCACTGTAGTGACTAATTGATTTAATCTATAAGAGCTGACTCACTGGAAAAGACCCTGATGCTGGGAAAGATTGCAGGCAAAAGGATAAGAGGGCAGCAGAGGATGAGATGGTTAGATAGCATCACTGATACAATGGACATGAGTTTGAGCAAACTCTGGGAGATGGTGAAGGACAGGGAAGCCTGATGTGCTGCAATCAGTCAGAAAGAGTTGGACGTGATTTAGCGACTGAAGAACAAATTCCCCTTTAAATTGTAATGCATTGTGATTTACTGTTTAACAGATATTGATAATAATCTTTCTTAACCCTGATGTTTAGTGTTCTGTGAGCATTGTCAGTTTTTGCAGAGAAGCAAGAATAGTCATATGCTAGAATAAAAAGTTGACCAGCTTCATAATTTCTGTTAATTCTTGTGAGATACTGTAGAGTATCTTATTCTGTAATGTAAGTACTGAGGGCTATTGTAAGACCCTGAGAGATGATTCATATTAGAAACTGAAACATTTACACTTATAGTCACTGAAATTCAGGCTTAGAATTGTTTGTTTTCCTTTCTCAGAGAGATCCGCTCTCTAGGGGGAAAGAATCTTTTATTTGGGGAAAAAAATATATTCAAACTTTCAGGGAAGTTCTAAGAATAGCATAGTAAAACTCCCATATTTTCATCTGGATTGACCAGTTGAAATTTTGCCACATTTGCTTTATCTTTCTTTATAAAAATATATATACCTGTGTTTGTTTTTAATCTATTTTTAACTGAAGGATAGTTGCTTTACAGAATTTTGTTGTTTTCTGCCAAACTCTGTGTTTGTTTTGGGCTAAACCATTTGAGTGTAAGGTACAGGCACCATGACGCTTTACACCTACCTAAATAGTTCATAGTATAACCTGAGAACAAGAATGCTCTTCAGGCAATTTAACATTTATAATAATACACTTGATATATATTTCATATTTAAAGTGTGCCAGTTACTTCAATAGTGTCCTCTTTTTTCGGCCTAGGGTTACATACTGCGTTTAATTGTCATGTTTTTTTAATCTCTGAAGATAGAGCTTTAACTCTTTGTACTAAACATAAATATTTTGAAAACAGTAACAGTGTCTGATATTGATTTGAACTGTTTTTATTTTTTCTTTTTATTTATTTATTTAGACTGCACCTGGAGGCATGCAGGCAGGGTCTTAGTTCCCCTAGCACAGAAAGTTCAGGGGCTTAACCACTGGACCATTACTAGAACAATAAATGCTTATTGCAAAAGGCAAGATAATATACTTAATAGAGGAAAAAGTAAAAATCTACCTTTAGCATCTCTTCTTGGCTCTATCTCTTCAAATCCAGCTCATCTAGAGGTAACCACTACTCACAGCTCAGTGTATACCTTTCCAGATCTTTCTGTCTACTACATATTCTGCATCATCTGCCTGCTTGCATTTGTGTGTAAGATGTGCTTATCTTTTTTAATAGGGAATACTCTATATTGTGAATGTGCCATGTTAAGTTGCTTTATTTTATATCATGTTAAGTAGTTTAAAAGCCTTAGGACATGAGCTGCGTGGAAAGTGTCTCCTTCCAAATGTTTTTCCACAGGGTGAGTTTATCTGGTAATTTATGATGGCATTTTCATGATTCTGTTTAGAGTTTGATTCCTACACTTCTCTCTTTCCTTTTCTTTTTTAAAATTCTATTTTATTGTCCATATTTATTTCTGTTTGTCTTGTCTGGTGTTGATGGATTAAAATAGCTTTTATTCCTGCCCTACTTTGATTAGTTGGTTTTCTCAACTCAGGGTATGTAAGAGCAGTCTCTTGAAAATGGTTAATTGAAGCTAGCCAACAACCTAGTCAACCGAAGATTCAATAAGCTTTTTCTTTTCGTAATGGGATTTATATTTGTAAGTGTACTTTCATGAATTCAAATGAGAGGCAATTATTTTGTGTAATTTTTGGTTATTGTATGCTAATCGGGTGTTGTGTTTGAGTCCCTCAGCTTTGGAATTCATGTATAACATTGGTAGGTTGGTTTTTTTTAATTAAGCTTAATGATTATTTCAGTATCTTTTCCAACTGAGCAGATACTTTGGTCATTTAGATGGAGGTTTAGAGTTCGTCTGAGGTTCTCAAGGTGTTTTTATTTTAGAATGCCTTTTGTGTCCCATGCTATCTCACTAGTGAAAATATCCTTAGGATAGTGTGGGTAGTGATAGGGTTTTGATCCTGCTGGCAGGCTTCTACCAGGTCTGGTTACTGGGAGCACTGCTGTGGGTGTGCAAGAACCTGGAGCAAGAGGTAGTTTCTGATTGTAGCTCTTCCTGCTGCCCACTTCCTGCCAAATGCAGTTAGACTCTCTTTGGGGAGGGCTGTACAGTAATCACTATTTGCTTCATGATTACTTTTTTGGAGACTTATGGACTAACTTGGGTTTTGAGTCTTTTGCGTGATATTTAGCTTCTTGGTGATTAATTGTTAATTACATATGCTCTACTTTAGTAGGCAGAAGATGTCATGTTTAAAATTTTTATTAATTTTTATATGACTGTAAAGTAGGGCTAACATTTTTCATAAGTTATATAGATGATTGCAAAAATCCTTTCTTGAGAAGTCCATTTTTCTGATGCTGACTGAACACACAGACTTTCTAAAATTGCCTGGTTAAATGTATATTTCTTCAATTAATTCCTCAATTCTCATATCTATATCAATTCTAAAACATAAGCTACACTTTTTGTGGTACTGCCTCTGTGCTAAAAATTTTAAAGATTATCTGTAGAAAACATGAGTTTTGAGGTACAATAAAACACTTTGTTAGAAATAGGTTAAAATGGACTCCTGAGGTTTTCCTCAGCATCACCATAATAAGTATCTTATTTTCGCTCAAGTTTACCATATCCATTAAAAAATAAATATGAAAGTATAATTATTTAGGAAACCAGTTGTCTAAATTATGAAAAATACAATATGTAGTCTTCTTGGCAGATTAATAGCAATTTGTATGAAGAATTAAGTTTAATAACTAAATAGTAAATTGAAACAGTGATAGTTTAATATAAAACCAGTATTTCCCCAATTAGAGAATACTCTTGTGTATTATAGAGAGACAGTGACTCTACCAAAAAATATTTGGGGCTCATCTTTCTTTGGCTACTTTTCTTTATTATTGGAGAGGGTAATGATAGTGTCAGAGGTTATGAAATTGGAGCAGAAGTTGGAATCTCTGATAGGAAATTGTTTTCAAATATGCACATACTAGCTGTTCAGTTTGTTAGTCGTGTGCTTTTGTGACGTGTACATATTAAGTATTTTTATTACTAATTTTTCATACAAGTATTTTAAAAGATATATTTGTATGCATGTGTATTTTTTTATAATTCTCTAACTTTTAAGATACTTTGGATGGTTCCTCATACAGACCATCAAATAAAGGCTGACATTTCATTGGAGCCTATCTTAGCATTTATCTGTTCTGTTGCATGATTTACACATGTTGGTTCTGTTGTTAGNATAATCTTTCTTAACCCTGATGTTTAGTGTTCTGTGAGCATTGTCAGTTTTTGCAGAGAAGCAAGAATAGTCATATGCTAGAATAAAAAGTTGACCAGCTTCATAATTTCTGTTAATTCTTGTGAGATACTGTAGAGTATCTTATTCTGTAATGTAAGTACTGAGGGCTATTGTAAGACCCTGAGAGATGATTCATATTAGAAACTGAAACATTTACACTTATAGTCACTGAAATTCAGGCTTAGAATTGTTTGTTTTCCTTTCTCAGAGAGATCCGCTCTCTAGGGGGAAAGAATCTTTTATTTGGGGAAAAAAATATATTCAAACTTTCAGGGAAGTTCTAAGAATAGCATAGTAAAACTCCCATATTTTCATCTGGATTGACCAGTTGAAATTTTGCCACATTTGCTTTATCTTTCTTTATAAAAATATATATACCTGTGTTTGTTTTTAATCTATTTTTAACTGAAGGATAGTTGCTTTACAGAATTTTGTTGTTTTCTGCCAAACTCTGTGTTTGTTTTGGGCTAAACCATTTGAGTGTAAGGTACAGGCACCATGACGCTTTACACCTACCTAAATAGTTCATAGTATAACCTGAGAACAAGAATGCTCTTCAGGCAATTTAACATTTATAATAATACACTTGATATATATTTCATATTTAAAGTGTGCCAGTTACTTCAATAGTGTCCTCTTTTTTCGGCCTAGGGTTACATACTGCGTTTAATTGTCATGTTTTTTTAATCTCTGAAGATAGAGCTTTAACTCTTTGTACTAAACATAAATATTTTGAAAACAGTAACAGTGTCTGATATTGATTTGAACTGTTTTTATTTTTTCTTTTTATTTATTTATTTAGACTGCACCTGGAGGTCTGCAGGCAGGGTCTTAGTTCCCCTAGCACAGAAAGTTCAGGGGCTTAACCACTGGACCATTACTAGAACAATAAATGCTTATTGCAAAAGGCAAGATAATATACTTAATAGAGGAAAAAGTAAAAATCTACCTTTAGCATCTCTTCTTGGCTCTATCTCTTCAAATCCAGCTCATCTAGAGGTAACCACTACTCACAGCTCAGTGTATACCTTTCCAGATCTTTCTGTCTACTACATATTCTGCATCATCTGCCTGCTTGCATTTGTGTGTAAGATGTGCTTATCTTTTTTAATAGGGAATACTCTATATTGTGAATGTGCCATGTTAAGTTGCTTTATTTTATATCATGTTAAGTAGTTTAAAAGCCTTAGGACATGAGCTGCGTGGAAAGTGTCTCCTTCCAAATGTTTTTCCACAGGGTGAGTTTATCTGGTAATTTATGATGGCATTTTCATGATTCTGTTTAGAGTTTGATTCCTACACTTCTCTCTTTCCTTTTCTTTTTTAAAATTCTATTTTATTGTCCATATTTATTTCTGTTTGTCTTGTCTGGTGTTGATGGATTAAAATAGCTTTTATTCCTGCCCTACTTTGATTAGTTGGTTTTCTCAACTCAGGGTATGTAAGAGCAGTCTCTTGAAAATGGTTAATTGAAGCTAGCCAACAACCTAGTCAACCGAAGATTCAATAAGCTTTTTCTTTTCGTAATGGGATTTATATTTGTAAGTGTACTTTCATGAATTCAAATGAGAGGCAATTATTTTGTGTAATTTTTGGTTATTGTATGCTAATCGGGTGTTGTGTTTGAGTCCCTCAGCTTTGGAATTCATGTATAACATTGGTAGGTTGGTTTTTTTTAATTAAGCTTAATGATTATTTCAGTATCTTTTCCAACTGAGCAGATACTTTGGTCATTTAGATGGAGGTTTAGAGTTCGTCTGAGGTTCTCAAGGTGTTTTTATTTTAGAATGCCTTTTGTGTCCCATGCTATCTCACTAGTGAAAATATCCTTAGGATAGTGTGGGTAGTGATAGGGTTTTGATCCTGCTGGCAGGCTTCTACCAGGTCTGGTTACTGGGAGCACTGCTGTGGGTGTGCAAGAACCTGGAGCAAGAGGTAGTTTCTGATTGTAGCTCTTCCTGCTGCCCACTTCCTGCCAAATGCAGTTAGACTCTCTTTGGGGAGGGCTGTACAGTAATCACTATTTGCTTCATGATTACTTTTTTGGAGACTTATGGACTAACTTGGGTTTTGAGTCTTTTGCGTGATATTTAGCTTCTTGGTGATTAATTGTTAATTACATATGCTCTACTTTAGTAGGCAGAAGATGTCATGTTTAAAATTTTTATTAATTTTTATATGACTGTAAAGTAGGGCTAACATTTTTCATAAGTTATATAGATGATTGCAAAAATCCTTTCTTGAGAAGTCCATTTTTCTGATGCTGACTGAACACACAGACTTTCTAAAATTGCCTGGTTAAATGTATATTTCTTCAATTAATTCCTCAATTCTCATATCTATATCAATTCTAAAACATAAGCTACACTTTTTGTGGTACTGCCTCTGTGCTAAAAATTTTAAAGATTATCTGTAGAAAACATGAGTTTTGAGGTACAATAAAACACTTTGTTAGAAATAGGTTAAAATGGACTCCTGAGGTTTTCCTCAGCATCACCATAATAAGTATCTTATTTTCGCTCAAGTTTACCATATCCATTAAAAAATAAATATGAAAGTATAATTATTTAGGAAACCAGTTGTCTAAATTATGAAAAATACAATATGTAGTCTTCTTGGCAGATTAATAGCAATTTGTATGAAGAATTAAGTTTAATAACTAAATAGTAAATTGAAACAGTGATAGTTTAATATAAAACCAGTATTTCCCCAATTAGAGAATACTCTTGTGTATTATAGAGAGACAGTGACTCTACCAAAAAATATTTGGGGCTCATCTTTCTTTGGCTACTTTTCTTTATTATTGGAGAGGGTAATGATAGTGTCAGAGGTTATGAAATTGGAGCAGAAGTTGGAATCTCTGATAGGAAATTGTTTTCAAATATGCACATACTAGCTGTTCAGTTTGTTAGTCGTGTGCTTTTGTGACGTGTACATATTAAGTATTTTTATTACTAATTTTTCATACAAGTATTTTAAAAGATATATTTGTATGCATGTGTATTTTTTTATAATTCTCTAACTTTTAAGATACTTTGGATGGTTCCTCATACAGACCATCAAATAAAGGCTGACATTTCATTGGAGCCTATCTTAGCATTTATCTGTTCTGTTGCATGATTTACACATGTTGGTTCTGTTGTTAGGACCTAAGGGATTTTGTAGTCCTGTGTTCAGTCATGTCCGACTCTTTGCAGCGCCATGGACTGTAGCCCGCCAGGCTTCTCTGTCCATGGGGATTCTCCAGGCAAGAATTCTGGAGTGGGTTGCCATGCCCTCCTCCAGGGGATCTTCCCAGCTGAGGGATTGAACCCAGGTCTACCGCATTGTAGGTGGATTCATTAATGTCTGAGCCACCAGGGAAGCCTTTTGTAGTCCTAGTTCTAGAAAATCCAAGGACCATGATTAGTATGTTTTAGAGACTTATTGTTTTAAATGGAGGAATCCTAGTAAATAGCGTCTGGGAACATAGTCGTATGTGCTTAATGTTTGAGTTGATCTGATTGGTTATAACTCTCTTTATCCTGTTTTCTTCATAGAGTGAATGAGGAAAATTATAATCATACTAACATTGATGGTAAGACTGTCTTAAATAACTTAGATTAGGAGAGGGGGCTCAGGGAATTGAGTTGTATGTGTTGAGCTTATGAAAGTGATTGGTGCTCAAGATACTTTTTGGGCTTTTTCTGTTGATCTTGGTGAAGACAAACTGATGAAACCCAGAGATCTGGTGGTGGTGGTCTGAGAGATTATGACTGCTGCCTTAGGTAGGACAGTGTATTGTGTTTTGCGTTAGAACTTACTTCACTTAGTATGATAACTTTAGGTCCATCCATTTTGTTACAAATGGCATTATTTCTTTTATGGCTGAGTAGTAGTTCATTTTATATAGATAGATAGTGCGTAAAGTACACACACACACAGACACACACAGACACACACACACACACTCCTTTATCCATTCCTCTGTCGATGAACATTCAAATTATTTCTATGTCTTGGCTACTGTGGATAGTGTTTCTATGAATATAGGCGTGCCTGTATCTTTTTGAATTGCAGTTTCATCTGGATATATGCCCGGGAGTGGGATTGTTGGATCATATGGCAACTCTGTTTTTATCTTTTTGAGGAGCCTCTATATTGTTTGCCATAGTGATGGCACCAGTTTCCATTCCCACCAACAGTGTAGGAGGGTTCCCTTTTCTCCACACCCTCTCCAGCATTTGTTGTGTGTAGACTTCTTAATGATGGCCATTCTGACCAATGTGAGGTGGTAATGGTAGTTTGATTTGCTTTCCCTAGTAATTAGCCATGTTGAGCATCTTCTCGTGTACCTGTCAGGCATCAACGTGTCTTTTTTGGGGAAAATGTCTATATTAAGATCTTCTGCCCATATTTTGATTGGCTCTTTTTTTAATCGAGTTGTTTGTATGTTTTGAGTATTAGCTCCTTGTCAGTTGCATTGTTTGCAAATATTTTCTGTGTGAAGAGTTTTATGGTAAATAGATGTTCTCCTTTCATTGTCTTCTGAAGTAATTACAGTATTACTATTTCAGTTCTTAGTATTGTAAATTAAAAAGTATTGGAGTTGGTTTTCAAATCCAGTTTAACTGACTTTTAACTCACTTAACTGACTTTTGAGAGTCCCTTGGACTGCAAGAACATCAAACCAATCAATTCTAAAGGAAATTAGTCCTGAATATTCATTGGAAGGACTGATGCTGGAACTGAAACTAGTACTTTGGCCTCCTGCTGCGAAGAACTGATCATTTGAAAATATCCTGATGCTGGGAAAGATTGAAGGTGGGAGGAGAAGGGGATGACAGAGGATGAGATGGTTGGATGGATCACCGACTCAATGGACATGAGTTTGAGTAAGCTCCAGGAGTTGGTGATAGACAGGGAACCGTGGCGTGGTGCTGCAGTCCATGGGGTCTCAAAGAGTCGGATATGACTGAGCGACTGAACTGATTACTCTGTTATGCCTCTCCATCAGGTGTTTTGGAAACACACAAAGGAGGAGAAGGGGGATTAGAGCATGCCTTCTGAACGAAAAGCCCTAGGAAAAAAACTTTGGCTGAGTCATATAGTACTTTTTTCATTACTCTGTACTAGTTACAATGTTTACACAGTGTCATCTTTGATTTTTTAGTGTTCTCTTAGGTGTTGATGGTAGACATGAAAACCCATTTGCCTAGTCGCACTTCTGGATGTGGTATTAGTTACTGTTGTTAATTCCAAGTCATAGACCTTCTATCATTTTATTTTACTCTTTGTTGTTTCTCTGTGAGGTGGGCATCTCCCTTGTCAGTTTGAAGTATTTCTTTGTTATAGAGCATAAGTTTTGACCTCATAACAATAAGCTGTTGATGGCATTCCCCGACCCTCTGTGAAGACTAGAATATTTTGGGACTTGACTAGGGCTGTGGACCAACTACATTTTCAAAATTGTAATTTAGTGTAACTTGACTTTTGAGAAACAAATTAAAACTAGAAACACATGGTATAGAAATTATTATGCATTATTATAGTATATATCTGAAATTTGATATCTGGTAGTAGAAATTGCACTCAGATTTCTCATTTGCAAAATGACATACAGAATACTGTTTTTATTAATAGATTTACTTTGAGAACTCAAAAGATAATTATCATAGGAAGTGAAAATTTAGCACTGTGGTGCCTTATCCAAAGAGATTGGCAAATGGGTGGAAAATAGGTTAAAATATTCAGAATATTAGTATTCTACTTCTGAAACACAAAATTGCTTTATAATGCTTGTTGCTGATCTTTTTGTTTGTTTCTCACCTTAACTATTTTAAAATAAAATGACCCTGAAGTAGAACTGAGTATTGATGGTATTTGGCAAAAGTTAATATATAGAAAGGAAATCGAACCAGTCCATTCTGAAGGAGATCAGCCCTGGGATTTCTTTGGAAGGAATGATGCTGAAGCTGAAGCTCCAGTACTTTGGCCACCTCATGCGAAGAGTTGACTCATTGGAAAAGACTCTCATGCTGGGAGGGATTGGAGGCAGGAGGAGAAGGGGACGACCGAGGATGAGATGGCTGGATGGCGTCACGGACTCGATGGGCATGAGTCTGAGTGAACTCCAGGAGTTGGTGATGGACAGGGAGGCCTGGTGTGCTGCGATTCATGGGGTCACAAAGAGTCAGACACGACTGAGCAACTGAACTGAATATGTAGAAAATGTTTCCATCATGCATAATGTTTGCTATGGTTACATATTTATAATTTTATTTTGGTTTATTATTGGGGAGTTAAATCTTACAACCACAGAAATAAATTCTAAACCGGATGGGTAAATCCTGGTGCTTATTTTTGCTTGGGTCGAGGGTTTGATGCTCAGCCACAGCCAGGTGGGTAGGTGGGTGGTAATAGGAATACATATCTTTTGTCAGCACTCCTTGCTACGAGTGCACACCTGGTTTCTTGTTTGCAGATTGGTTATCCTCTTTTGTATTGCAATTAAACATTAAGCATTTTTTATTATGAAACCTTCAAATGTTCATACAAGAGAGAATGGTATGATGAATACCCTTTGCTCTGCCCAGTATACTCATCAAGCTTCAGCAGCTATTAATGTTTTGCCATTCTGGTTTCACCCGTCTCCTACTCTTCTGTTGTTACTGGAATATTTTAAAGCACCCCAGGTATTCTATCATTTCGTAGTTACAGAGGTAAGAGAGGCTTTAAAAATAACCACAATGTCATTGTCATATCTAGTGCATGCACACATTCTAATTTGCTTCAGTCACGTCCAACTCTTTGTGACCCTGTGGATTGTAGCTCGCCAGGCTCCTCTCTGTCCATGGGGATTCTCCAGGCAAGAATCCTGGAATGGGTTGCCATGTCCTTCTCCAGGCATATCTAGTGCAACTGGCAGTAAATATTTAATGTTATTTAATATACTGTCCCTTCTCATTTTTTAAAAAATACATCAGGATCTAAGTAATCTTGTGATTCCTAGATTTCAAATCTCAATCTGTGATAGTCTCCATATATGTTTGCTACATTTTTTGAAGACTGGTAGTTATATCAGGCCTTTCACCCCACCTCCTTCCTGCTAGTAGTTTTCCAGTTACATATTGTATCATGTTGGCCACAGGTAGGAGAGGGCACATATCTGGTTGTCTTAATTTTCGTCATGTCAAAATTAATCATCGAATTCTAGTGTAGTTGGCTTGATCCATTCATTACAAAAGTTCCTCATCAACCTTTCATCTGCTAGGTTTTGCTGCCATTGATGATTATTGCATTTATTAGCTGGAATTCTATAAAGAACAGCTATTACTCACCATCTGTTTGATTGCCCTGAAACACACACATGGTCATCGAGACTCCAGTTTGAACACTTCTGTTACTCTTTATTTCACATGCAGCCCCTTCTGTTCCTAGGCAGATACATTTACTGTTACACTAAATCAAAATATGTTTCTCTGAAACTTTTTACTTTTTCTCCCAGTTCTGTGTAATAGCTAATAAATATTTGACTTAAAGAGCAAGGGCTCTGCAGTCCAACAGCCTGACTGTTTGGCTCTGCCACGTTATTAGCTATAACTTATGTTTCTTCATTTGTGAAAATGGGAACACAGATATGTAGTATACCCTTCTTAGGTTTGAGGATCAGATGAGCTACTTGTATGTAAAGCATTTAATGAAATACGTGGAAAAATGGAAAATATTCTGTTAGCTCCTTATAATGGTGCTGACAGTCTGATTGGCTGTAAGACAGTAGTACACATAACGTGGTCCAGTAACTAAGAATTTAGCCTTCAGCTCTTTCTGTTGTGATTCATTGGTTAGTACTAAAAATGAATTTCAGCATTTATACATAATGTCTTCTGAAGGTTATTTGGTAATGGTTATACCTTCTCCCACAGTTTGCTAGTGAGGAAAATAAAACAGATAATTTAAGAGATTTAACTCAAAACAGAAAAATGTAGTGAAACTCATTTGTATATAATAAGCCCTAAAATGTTCAAATTAGATCCCCATTCTGCCCAATTATGGGTTTTGGAAAACAGATTACTTTAACAGGAGAACATAGTTCATGCAAGTGTTGCTGGAAGCTAATTTGGAAGACCAATTGAGAAACATTTCAGGTATACATACTATTGTTAACATTTGGGATGATATTCTTAGCTTTCCTCACTGACTAGAAACTCTTCAGTGATACATTGGAGATCAGCTGTGTTTACAAAGTGATTTCTTGTTTAAAGAAGATAACTTTACTATCTATATAGACACTCCACATTAAAATAAAGTTTCAACTATTTGGGGATATAAGAGTGATGAATATGACATGGGAGAGAGAAATACTGTTTTGACCTATATTTATTTACATAACTAGAGATAACTTTGAAAAGATGCCATACTGTGAGAATATTCCTGCTGTAATTTTAATAACATTTTAAAAATAACAGTCTGTATACATGAAACTGTTATCAGTCAAAACTCTATGTTTGAGATGCTATGCTAGTTGAAAATATGGACTTTTGAGCAAATGAAAAATAGTGCTTATGTTTATCAAGTCCGTTGTCACTAGTTCAGGTTAATATATTCATTCCAAACTGCTTTGCCTAAAGTTTCCAGGCCTTTGTAAAAAGCAGTGGTATTCATGGCTATTTTTTTTGTCCACGTAAATCATATATATTTCTCATCAGTGTTTTTATTCACTTGTCCTCGTGAATTCCATTTCTTGTATGAGAGGATGGCAAATGTTATAATTTATGACTTGTATGGCTAACTTTTTGTACAGGTCAGTTTTGAGGTATTGACCTCTTTTCCTTTGAGAATTGTTTAAAATGAGAAAGCTAAAACCTGATATTATTGTTAAGAAATTTCTTTGATTTAAAGAGTAATAAGAATTTATGCTAGGAATGGGACTGGCAAACCCAAGGAGATTATACAGTAAGGACAAGATATAACATCTTGTTATATCTTGATACCTTTGTCTCTTTGTAAGGAAAGAGGAAAACAGGCACAATAAATGCAAATCAAGGCTGTATATGTGATTGTCATTCTGCAAAGTTTATGATGGAGGAGGAGGGTGGCTGCAGCTGTGAAATTTTGCTTCTTTCCTAATATTGGAGATAATCACTTGAGAAGGATTCCTTGCCAGTATTTCCCATGGCTCTTAGTTGGGCCTTGGTGTGTATAGCAAACCAGTTTTCTCCTGCAGAGCTCAGAGTACTACTTGAAGTCAACCTCTGGGCTAAGATGTTATGAGCAGTGTTATGAAATACTAGCCTTCCATTTTGTCAGTTATCTTCCTTCCTTTTGTTATCAGCCAGTTCTCTCCTTTCTCTTGAGTTTTCATCTCTCCACAATACTGCCTCTGAAATTTTATACTCTATTTATTATAGAGTTGAGTTCAGTGCCTACCTGAATATGAGTTTAGAAAGATTTCAGGTAGTGTTTTTCCAGCTGAGGCTCTAGGATCCCCAAGAGTCCATTAGTCTCTTAAAAAAAAAAAAAATTCTTAAAGGATGAAGGATTCTATGAGGATGTTTAATAGTTTTTCATATTTTATTATCTTATGTTAAAAAATAATTAAATTTTTGAGATAATTTCAGCCTTATAGAATGATTTCAAAAGGAATAAGGATTTCTTATACACCATTCATCTAGATCCCGCAGATGTATATAGCACAGGGAACTCGGCATAGTGCCATGTGCCAGCCTGGATGGGAGGGGGTCTTAGGGGAGAGTGGGTATGTGTGTATGTATGGCTGAGTCCCTTCACTGTTCACCTGAAACTGCCACACATTGTTAATTGGCTATACCCCAATACAAAATGTTTTCGGTGTTTAAAAAAAGAAAAGCAAAAAATAAATCTACTGCACTGAATGCAAAAGTAATACAGATTCATATGTAATAGCAAAGAAAAAAATAACAAGAGGCCCATATATCACTCAGATATGAGAAACACCAGCTTTAAATATCTGAGGAATATTTGAGTTTTAGTAAGAAAGCATTAAAGATTAGGAGGAGTGACTCGTTAAAGCCTTTACTTATTAAAATCAAGATAAAATGCTGTATCTGATGTATGGTTCAGGAAATTCAATAAACTGAAATCCTGGATTGAGACCTTTAGGGCTTCACTTTTATAACCTTGTATCTAGGATGAGAATTGTGTCTGATCTTAGGTAAGTTCTTATCCAGATTTTTCTTAAATGTTTCTGATGACAAGGAAACTTAAGTACCCAGCACAGAGGCACATTCCAGTTGTAGCTACCTCATATTTTGTTTTCATAAAGCAGTAAGAAAGACTAACAACTCAGTAGGTAATCAGTGGCAAAGGAGCTGAAAAAAGCATTTCCCAGAAAAAAGAAAAAATGCCGATGACCTATAGATAATCTGTTAGGCTGCTAGAACTACAACTGAAGCTATATCTTAAGTACGTTGATGTGTAATTATATCCAGGGCTTTCAGCCTAGAAAAGGTAGAGAGGTATAATTTCCATTTGTGTATGTCTTTTCTCCTTTAAAAGCAATGTGTATGCCCATATAAGCACACACTTTTTGGAAGGATATGCAAAAGATAACAATAGTCGCCACTAGGTAGATCTAATTTTAGTTGTATATCTTTTTGTAAATTTTGTTTTTCCCTGTGTACATGTATTTTTCAACTAAAGAAAACTAACATGTTCTAACTTAAAATGAGGTAAAATCTGTCATTCTGTACTTTTGTTGGTCACAGGTCCCAACTTTTGGAATTGTACAAAAATAAGGTTATTTTATCTTCTAAGTTTTCTGATACTTTGAGATACATCACTATGGTCCTGTAACTTGTCTTTTTCCAGAGTAAATAAAATTATGTCCTTTTAAGTATAACCATTTCCTGTGTAACATGATATCTGAAATACATTTCCTTACTCTCTGACTTGTTTATGTTTACGAATCCTGTTGATATGGCCGAATCTCTCTAATTATACGCGTCCTCCCTTTGGAAACTTCTTGTGTTTCCTGAGAAGTTGGTTGATTGGTCGATTTGAATAATCTTGTCATTCTTTGGTTCTTTGAGCTTTCTGTGACAAAAACTCTTAATTAAATCTTTTTCCATGTGTGTCCTGTGACCTAACAGAGACTTATCTTTGTGTTGACATGGATAGTCAAAATTCTTTAAATACAGTTCTTCAGTAAGCTGCAGATCTGCATACTGTACATTTTTGACAAAAAATTGGCTGCATATTCCCCTGGTTTTTCTTTTGTAATAGCTTTTCCAAAGAAGAAACAAGACATTCTAGCACGATCTCATGCCGGAGAGTTAAATGCATGATTTTGCATTATGTTTTTATGTTTTATGGCGAGGGCACAGGAGACTCAGTACTACCTGTGACTTCTTACCCCTATTCTATCAACTTTCCTTCAAACTTTCCTCTTGACATTATATTATTTACCAAAGCAAATGTTCTTCTATTAAAAACGTTTGTGGCTGATTCCTGCTATTAATTATGGCCTAACAATTTCATTAATGTCTTTAAAAAGATCTTTTAGGAACAATTCTTTGCATTCCTAGCCTTCCACTAAACTAAGTTGCTTATCTTCCTCTTTGCTTTATACTTGTTCGTACTTCTATCCTTGTATTTATTTGCTCAATTATGTTGGAATTACTTTTAGAACAATTATATTTTATATTTACAGAAAACCATATGAGCTTCTTGAGAGGAAGGACTCTCCTTTAATCACCTTTTCTCTCCATCACCTAGCACAGTGTATAACACTATCTTCATTGAATACTTGCTATGCTAAATGTAACTAAGGCTGTGAAGGGACAGATAGCCCGTATAGAATATAGCTGGAAGTTGTATGTATCCTAAGCTTTAATAAAAACAACTTACATTTCATTCCATTTTAAGTATTTATGATTTCTTTTTTATTCTTTTGCATGCTTTCTTGGCTGGATGACAATAGAGAAGAAGAAAATGAGGTAAGTATAATTTAATTAGGTATTCAGTGATTATGAGATTGAAAACATTCAAAATTTAGCTATCATTTTGAATATGAAATGAAGTAATAGTTTTTTGCTTAATTTGGTTTTTGGATGTGTAATAATTCATTCCAGTGAGGACTGTACGTATTTCATGAAAATGGTTTTTAAACTTTCAAGCTTCAAGAGCTTTTGTCAAGGTAAAGGAAGCTGGCAACTTAAAGCAGTGTATTTTTACTGTTTTTATGCATTGAGCTTCCATGTAAGATTTAATTTGAAAAGTGAATTCTCTTAAGTATTTGAAGACCACTGCTCTGTGATAATGCATGTAAAAATGTTTACTTTCCCACTTGAATGGTTACTGTATAATTTTTGAAAACTGATTTCAGATTTTTACCATGTTAGAAAACTGTTCTCTTAAATAGCCAGAGTTGATTAAAGAACATCAATTAGAAAAATGTTGTAGATGGCAAGTGTACTATCTTTAATTTAGACTTGAGTTTGTTGCTGTCAACTTTTCTGATGTTCTGTCTACAACCGAGGTTAAGCCTTTAACTTCTGAAGCCCACCAGTTCCTTTGGTGGTTTGGCAAATAATGAAGGGTAAAGTCTTCTTATATATATACTTTGTAGTTGTTGCTTATAGTAGGATAAGACTATAAGTCCGCTTGGCCTGGGTATGTATGGGGCCCAGCAGATGTAGTGGTAATGTGCCAGGACAGTAATTTCCAGGAAGGCAGAAAGGCTTGGTTCTCATTTGGTTTGGTTACCTCATCTGTAAAATGAGTGAGGTGGGAAACTGCTCTGTACCACCGGTTCCTCACATCTAGGAAGTCCTTCAGAATTGCCTGAGATGCTTGTTTTCAGAAAACAAAACAAACTTCTTGTTCACTTTAGAGCTACTGAATTGATGTTTCCTGGAGTTTTGTCACAGATCTATATTTCTACCGAGTACCCAAGTGACTCTCTCTCTCTTTTTTTTAATCTATTAATTTGTTTGGCTGCACTGGGTCTTAGCTGCAGCACATAGGATCTTTAGTAGAATCATGTGAACTCTTAGTTGTGGCATGTGGGATCTAGTTTCCTGATCAGGGATGGAACCTGGGCCACCTGCACTAAGAGTGTGGAGCCCTAGCCTCTGAACCACCAGGGAAGTCCCCTCAAGTAGTCCCTTCAAGTGATGATTCTGTGTGATGCCAGAAGACCACTATTTGTAATGACTTACGATGTTTCTTACAGGGTAGGGACAAGAACAAAGTATTTTCATGATGGAGATGTTAGCTATTGCTGTCTATCCACATGTCCTCTTGTAGTGTATGTTGAAATACACATCAGATTATTTTTAAAATTCTGCTTGGAAAATAGTTCTAAAACTGTAAAATCCTATAAGAGACAATAAGAGTAGAAGAATATGGATAATTGTTGAAACTGGGAATGGGTACTTAGAGGTTTATTAAACTATTTTACCTTTAGATAGGTTTAAAATTTTCCATAATAAAGAGGATTTTTTTAATGCTTTTATAACTTAATGAAATTCATGCTGTTTTTGTCATTTAAAAGGACTTTTCATTTCTCTGACTTTTTAAACTGTGATGCTAGCCATTTAAAAGTAACTTTATTGTAGTAGTAACTGTTCTTTTTGTTCATTCATAGGCAAAGATTGAAAATGTGCCGAAAACGGGTTTCATCAAAGGACCAATGTTCAAAGGTGTTGCTTCTAGTCGGTTTTTGCCCAAAGGCACCAAGACAAAAGTTAATTTGGAGGAACAGGGACGACAGAAGGTGTCATTCAGCTTCAGCCTTACAAAGAAAACTTTGCAGAACAGGTTTCTGACTGCACTTGGCAATGAAAAGCAACATGATACTCCAAATTCCCCAGTTGTACCTCTTCAAGTAGACTCGACCCCTAAAGTTAAGATGGACATTGGAGATACCTTATCTACTACAGAAGAATCTTCGCCACCGAAATCAAGGGTAGAATTGGGCAAAATCCATTTCAAGAAACATCTGCTTCATGTAACATCCAGGCCACTGCTGACTGCTACCGCAGCAGCGGCATCTCTGTCTCCTCCCATGGCTCCACTACCAGCAGTCATAGCAGAGTCAACAACTGTAGACTCGCCACCCTCATCTCCACCTCCACCACCTCCACCTCCCCAAGCCACAGCACCCTCATCACCAGCACCAGTAACAGAGCCAGTGGCCTTGCCACACACACCAGTTACAGTTCTGATGACAGCACCCGTAGATGTAGCTGCTAGAGCCTTGAAGGAGCCACCAGTAACAACTGTACCAGAATCATCAGAAGTGGACACTAAACAGGACCCTGTATCTAATAGTTCAGAAGAACGCATGACTCACAGTTTGAATGAGCAAGCAGATATTCCTTCACAAAAAGAAGATTCCCATATTGGAAAGGAAGAAGAAACTCCAGATAGTTCTAAGAGTACTCTGGGCTCTAAAAAAACAGGTTCTAAGAAGAAATCTTCACAATCTGAAGGCACCTTTCTTGGTTCAGAATCTGATGAAGATTCTGTACGGACTTCCTCAAGTCAAAGATCGCATGATTTAAAATTTTCAGCAAACATTGACAGAGAAAGAGATTCAAAAAAGAGCTTAGCAACTTTAAAAAGTGAGGATTTAGGGAAATCTTCACGATCTAAAACAGAGAGAGATGATAAATACTTTAGCTACTCAAAACTTGAAAGAGATACTCGGTATATATCTTCTCGCTGTAGAGAGAGAGAACGAAGGAGGAGCAGATCTCGGTCTAGATCTGACAGAGGCTCTAGAACTAGTTTATCTTATTCTCGGTCAGAACGATCCCATTATTATGACTCTGATCGTCGCTACCATAGGAGTTCCCCCTATCGAGAAAGGACTCGCTATTCTCGGGCATATACAGATAGCAGGGCGCGAGAGAGTTCTGACTCAGAAGATGAGTATAAGAAGACATACTCAAGGCGCACCTCATCTCATTCTTCCTCTTACAGAGACCTAAGGACATCATCATCCTATTCTAAATCTGACCGAGACTGTAAAACTGAGTCCTCTTACTTAGAGATTGAGAAAAGAGGAAAGTATTCTTCCAAATTAGAAAGAGAATCCAAAAGGACTTCAGAAAATGAAGCAATGAAAAGATGCTGTTCTCCCCCCAATGAACTCGGATTCCGACGGGGGTCATCATATTCCAAGCATGATAACAATGCTTCCCGTTACAGATCTGCCCCTTCAAAACCTGTATCCAAGTCTGATAAATTTAAAAATTCTTTCTGTTGTACAGAATTGAATGAGGAAACCAAACAGTCTCATTCTTTTAGTTTACAGACTCCTTGTTCAAAAGGTAGTGAATTAAGAGTGATTAGTAAAATTCCTGAGAGAGAGAAGACTCGGTCTCCATCTCCATCAAATCGATTAAATGATTCACCTACTTTTAAAAAGCTAGATGGATCGCCTGTTTTTAAGTCTGAATTTATAGGATATGATAGCCATGATAGTATTAAAGAAGTAGACTCTTTATGTAAAGTGAAGAATGATCAGTTAAGAAGTTATTGTCCCATAGAATTAAATATAAATGGGTCTCCAGGGGCAGAATCTGATTTGGCAGCATTTTGCACTTCTAAACATGACACTGTTTTGATGTCTTCTGATGATAGTGTGACTGGATCAGAGATATCCCCCACGGTCAAAACATGCATGCTTTCATCAAATGGATTTCAAAATATTAACAGATGTAAAGAAAAAGACTTGGATGATACTTGCATAAAGCATAGTAAGTCAGAAAGCGCATCCAGAGAAACAGAACCTCTGGTGTCACCACACCAAGATCAACTCATTTCTTTGCCAGTTATGACTATAGATTATTCCAAAACGGTTGTTAAAGAACCAGTTGAGGTGAGAGTTTCTTGCTGTAAAACCAAAGATTCAGATATATACTGTACTTCAAATAACAACCACCCTTCTTCATATCATTCTGGAGCTGAAAATACTGAGCCTTTAGTCACAAAGATGTCTTCAAATAGCTTTATGAATGTGCATTTGAAATCAAAAACAGTTGTATGTGATAATGGAAATCTAACCGATCAGCACTCAAAATTTGCATGTGGAGAATATAAGCAGAGTGTTGGTAGTACTAGTTCAGCTTCTGTTAATCATTTTGATGATTTATATCAAACTCCAGGGAGCTCATGTATCGCTTCATCTCTTCAGAGTCTTCCCTCAGGAATAAAAGTTAACAGTTTAACTCTCTTGCAGTGTGGAAAGAATATATCTCCAGTTTTGGATGCTGTGCTGAAGAGTGAAAACTCAGACTTTTTAAAGCATGCAGAGAAAGAAACAGTAATAGAAGTAGGTGATGACCTTCCTGATTCAGGAAGGGGATTTGCTTCATGGGATAGCAGGCATAATAATGGACTGTCTGAGAAATGTGTGCAGGAGGCTCACGAAGAAGGGAATTCTTTATTGCCTGGTAGAAGAGGAAGACCAGAGGTCTCTTTAGATGAAGAAGGTGGAAGAGGACATGCACATACTTCTGATGACTCAGAAGCTGTATTTTCTTCTTGTGATTTGAATTTAACTATGGAGGACAGTGATGGTGTAACGTATACCTTAAAATGTGACAGTAGTGGTCATGCCTCAGAGATTATATCTACTGTCCATGAAGATTATTCTGGTTCTTCCGAAAGTTCAAGTGATGAAAGTGATTCAGAGGATACAGATTCTGATGATAGCAGTATTCCAAGAAACCGTCTTCAGTCTGTTGTGGTTGTGCCAAAGAATTCTACTTTGACCATGGAAGAAACTAGTCCTTGTTCTTCTCGGAGCAGTCAGAGTTACAGACACTATTCTGATCACTGGGAAGATGATAGATTGGAGCCAAGGAGACATTCATATGAGGAAAAATTTGAGAGTATAACAAGTAAAGCCTGTCCTCAAACTGAGAAGTTCTTCTTTCATAAAGCAGCAGAGAAAAATTCCGAAATTTCTTTTATACAGCCCAGCCGAAAACAGATAGATAATCACCTGCCTGAAATTGGTCATCCTCAGAGTGATGGGGTTGATAGTACAAGTCATCCAGACATAAAATCCGACCCTCTAGGTCATTCAAATTCTGAGGAAACAGTGAAAACTAAAATAGCTTCTCAGCAGCAAGAAGAGCTACCAGTTTATTCTTCTGATGATTTTGAAGATGTCTCAAGTAGGTCTCGGCAACAGAGTACTTTTCCTAACAGGCCAGATAGTCGACTGGGAAAAACAGACTCAAGTTTTTCTTCTTGTGAAATCTCCCGCATGGATGGCTTCCGTTCATCAGAGGACCTCAGAAACCTAGGGTGGGACTTCTCTCAACAAGAAAAGCCTACCACCACATATCAGCAGCCTGACAGCAGCTATGGAGCCTGTGGTGGACACAAGTATCAGCAAAGTGCAGAACAGTATGGCGGGGCACGCAGTTACTGGCAGGGGAACGGCTACTGGGATCCAAGGTCAGCGAGTAGACCACCAGGAGCTGGGGTTGTGTATGATCGAATTCAAGGGCAGGTACCAGATTCCTTAACAGATGACCAAGAGGAGGAGGAGAATTGGGATCAACGTGGAGGATCTCACTTTTCAAGTCAGTCCAGTAAATTTTTTCTGTCCCTTCAGAAGGACAAGGGTTCAGTGCAAGCGCCTGAAATAAGCAGCAATTCCATTAAGGACTCTTTGGCTGTGAATGAGAAGAAAGATCTTCTGAAAAACTTAGACAGAAATGATATGAAAGATAGAGGACCTCTTAAAAAAAGAAGACAGGAGTTGGAGAGTGATTCTGAAAGTGATGGTGAGCTTCAGGAGAGAAAGAAAGTTCGAGTGGAGATAGAGCAGGGAGAGACAGCAGTGCCCCTCGGCTCAGCGCTGGTTGGGCCTTCCTGTGTCATGGAGGACTTCAGGGACCCCCAGCGGTGGAAGGAATATGCCAAGCAAGGGAAGATGCCTTGTTACTTTGATCTGATTGAAGAAAATGTTTATTTAACAGAAAGGTAAGCCAAATTAATACTTGCCTGAGAAGTTTTAACCTCTTTTTGTAGGAAAAAATTTAACTTTTGGAAGTTAATAGATGAGCTCAACTTTATGAAATATGTTGTGTGATAAAATGTAAATTAAAAAATCTGAAAAGTATATTTGCCTATTTAGATTTAGTGGTATTAGAGTCCCTCCCTCAGTTTTTTTTTCCTCTCAGGGAGGGGATGTGTGCTTTTTTTTTTCCTCCCTTTACCTCTGGTTCTAGAAGTACATTAAAACCAAAGTATGTAGAGCAACCCAGTTTTTCTTAAATTTCTTTTTACGTGTGAAACTGGAATAGAAAGTGGAACAAAACTCCAGCAAAATAGTCTGCTCTTAGAGAAGAAAAAAGTTATGTTGTATTTTTTTTTTCTTCATTGTGAAGATTTTTGAAAAATATCTTTAGGTACTTTACAAACTAGAACTAGATTGAAACACTGTTCTTCTGTCATGTTTTAAAATCTGATGCTAATAGATTAAACTTGGCAATAAGATGACGAGTTTTTAGGAAATAAATGGTAAAATCCCTCACATGAAATAAGGTATAATGAGAATAGGCTAATGAAAACATAATCTAGAGCAGAGCTTCTTGGTCAACTTTCTTTCACCTCTTTCTGACAGTCTTAATTTTCTCAATGTAAATATATGTTGAATATGTGTTTAAAAAGTTTATAGTCTCCTAATCACCTACCTCCTTTTGGAAATTTCTCCTCTAGTTGAGAATCAACTTAGCCATCATCCCTTTAAGCATTCAGAATTTTTTAAAATGAAGACATTTTCCACTGTGGAAAAGGTAAAAGACTTCATCTTAACGTTAGACCCATCAGAAGTTTTTCCCATTAAAAAAAAAAAAAAAAACACTTATTTTTTTTGAAAAATAAAGAGCCTCTTATAGTAACATTCATTTGTATCTAGTTGTAAATTAGGTTTAACTTCAAAATATTGACTATTTTAAGTAGTACTCCTTAGGTATTTTGTGAGTAGAGTCATGCAGCTTACATGATCTTGTTGTACAGGAATAGAAATAAAATTAACCCAACTCTCTGGATTTTATTTAGCAGTGAATTTCAGATACATATAAGACTATACACGATAAATGTGGTTGGTGAGAGGCATTTGAGGGCCTTCTGGAGGGGGAGGCATTTATATGTATACAACATTTTAAATCCTGGAGAGGGGCATGGCAACCCACTCCAGTATTCTTGCCTGGAGAATCCCTTGGACAGAGGAGTCTGGCGGGCCACAGTCCATAGGGTTGCAAAGAGTTGGACACAACTGAGGCGACTTAGCACATATGCAACATTTTAAAGTGCTTGACATATGCTGGGCATTTGTAGAAGCCACTGAGAAGTTAGTGTCAAGTATGAGCATTCTTATGTCTAGTGAAAATAGGCTTACCTGAAAGAAATCTGGGCTCGTTAGTCCTCATCTGGTCTTCTGGAGCAATACAAAATAAAACTACTGCTTTTATATATAGCTTTTAAGAACTTGCAAGAAGATATTTTGTTTATCTTTAGTCATCTTTCTTCAGGCAAAGCATATTCTTATGCGTATTAATGAATTATGTCTTTAATTGATCCAGATGAATCATTCTTATTATTGCGACTTGGTGAAAACTCATGACCCTGGTTAGGTCTAAAACTGGGACTGTAGAAGAGCTGATATGGAAGGTGAGAGCAGATTACTTAGGAGATTGAGAGAGCCTCCTAGAGCAGCAGCTGTGCTCTTCACTGCCTGTCAGTTGGAGAGTAAGTCGTAGTTCCCTCATCTTAAGAGGGGGAACTTACTCATCTCTCCTTGAATCTTTTTTAAACAGGATCTGCACAAAAATGATGTTGCTGAAGGAGTCTCTGTAGGGTTTGATTGAGTTAGATTCTTGATTAAAAACTCCTATTTTTGATTTTTTTTTTAGTTAGTTTGTTTTTGTTTTTTAGCAGCCCCTTATCTTCCTCAGCCTAGTATCTCAACTATTATTTGTATAACTATGAGGACTAATTGTTTTGTTTTTGACCACATGGCAGCTTACAGGATCTTAGTTTCCCTACCAGGGATTGAACCTGTACCCCCTTGCAGTAGAAGCATGAAGTCTTAACCACTGGACCACAAAGAAGTCCATAAGGACTGATTCTTAACTTTAATTAATCAGCTATGTTACTACGTGATACTCATGAGTTCTCCAGCTTTCCTCTGGAGCCAAATACGAGTACTAACTTGAAACTGCTAAGAATTTGAGGCTTAGATGACAAGGACTAGGAAAGAAGGCTGAGTCCAAAATAATAGACTTGAGCTTATCCCATCTTCCCTTTTGCCAAGGCTGAGGCTTCCTCTCATCTATTTTGCAACACAGTTCTTAGTGTTTTCAGTCTCATAAATGCTTAGTGGCTCAACATTTTGTCTTTTTAAATGATTGACTTAACCAGAATCATTAAATGGAAAACAAATGAAATTTGGCATTTTTTGACTGTGTATATTGTATCATTGCTAGGACATTTATTTAACCAATTTTAATAAAATTTTACCTAATAGAAAGAAGAATAAATCCCATCGGGATATTAAACGAATGCAATGTGAGTGTACACCTCTTTCTAAAGATGAAAGAGCTCAAGGTGAAATAGCTTGTGGGGAAGATTGTCTTAATCGTCTTCTCATGATTGAGTGGTAAGTAAATTAGAATGCTCTGCTTTTGCTCAGTTATTCTATTAAATGTCTCTAAATATTGAGAATTATTATTAAGAAGAGTAAAATTTTGACTTTTCTCCTCCTACCTACTGTTAAGTATTTATGAGCCATGAAATCTCCCGTGTGAACCTAGAGATGAAAACTCCAGTCTCCAGTTTATAAGGAGGCAAATTTCCCTCACATTGTGCATTAGATTATGATACACACTGAAAGTGCTCTGTAAAGTAGCCCTAATGTTGACATAGCAATATTAATTTTTACCTAGTCTCTTTTATCTCTTGTAAGGTTCATGTCCTGAGAAGTTAGTGTTGGTATGTTTTAATCTTTACTATAAAATGAACTAAAATCGTAACATTTCAAAAGTGCTTAAAGTAAAATGTCTTGTTCTGAACCTCAATCCCTCTATTTGTAATCTTTCCAGATAATTTTTATGCCTGTAGCAGCAGAGGTAGACATTTGCTTTTTTTATGTGTAAAAATGAAATTCTTACGGTATGTACTTTGTGAAACTTTGTTCCCTCTCACTTGCCACACACACTTTTAATATGTTTTGGAGACCTAGTCAGAGCTACATATTTTGACCTACCCAAATCTTTCCCTTGACTATATTGTGTATTCTATTCATAGTTAACATGTAAATATTAATCTTTTGATAGACAGTTGGTTCAGTATTTTTCATATAAATAGTAAATATTTTTACATTAAAAAATGTGATTTTTTAAAAAAAATCACAGTGAAAATTGTATCATTTTTAACCATCAAAAGATCATTAAGGTGCTTTATGGTCTAGGTGGCCTTCCCAGGTGGCGTTAGTGGTGAAGAACCCACCTGCTGGTGCTGGAGATGCAAGAGATGCAGGTTGCATCCCTGGGTTGGGAAAATCCTTGGAAGTAGGAAATGGCAACTCACTTAGTATTCCCGCCTGGGAAATTCCATGGGCAGAGGAGCCCGTCAGCTTTGGACTATTAAGAATTCAGTAAATTTTTCATTTTATTCCAGAATCCATTATGGAAGAGCCTTGCTACTTCATGTTGTGCTTACTCTGATCAAGGATATGTTTAATAAGGACTTTGTAATTAGCTACATTCAAAAGATGAAATTAGTGATGATTGGAGTGGAATATAAGAGAAGGTGCGCCGGTTGAGAATAAGTTAGATCTGCATAGTTGTCAGAGTGCCGCAGGCTTCCATGCAGTCTGAAAATGTGTCTTAAAACTCTGAGGGAGGGGTAGTGACTAGTTAAGAGACTGTATTTCGGGCACCATGTGTTTAACAGTGTAGGCACTCAGTTCTAAAGAGTCCCTTCATGATGGCAAGAATTATTGAGGAAGGCTCACTTGGAGGTTTACCACACACATGCTTGCTGATTATGCCATAAAGATACGGATATATTTACATAATTCTAGTGAACACGTTTTTGGTTCTTTTGCTGCTTTGAAGAATTAATTTTCTCCCTGTCTCTCTTCAGTTCTTCTCGGTGTCCAAATGGGGATTATTGTTCCAATAGACGGTTTCAGAGGAAACAGCATGCAGATGTGGAAGTCATCCTCACAGAAAAGAAAGGCTGGGGCTTGAGAGCTGCTAAAGACCTTCCTTCGTAAGTTAGGTTTTAATCACCTTTCATTTCATTTGTGTTGCTGAAGTTGATTAGATACCTTTTAGGAAATTAATTTGCCTATTACACTGAAGTTTAATAATGATTATTGTGCAGAATGACGCTTGTTAGCCAGTTTTTTTTTTTTAATTCACTTATTTTAGGAAATTAAATAGAAATCTCTTCTCTATATATATGAGAGAGCAGTTTGTCCCTTATGATGTTTGGAATAGGCAATTCCTTCTTTGTCTGATAGTCACGTTACCTTTAATTCCAAATTACCAAGTATTTGTGTAGACCCCCAAAATCCCCATGAAATTCTATAAAAAAGAGTTAGGACAGAATCTATAACAGTGAATCTATATAAAATTGAGTTGGGATAAGAGTGGTGAAGAGTGTCTAAGGATATTAGAATAGAGAATTAAAGCATACTTGATAAACGGTAAACATTTTTGAATGAATAAATGTTGCCTTCTAACTCATGTTACTGTTTTATGTAATGCAATAAAATATCAGTTTATTTTTCTACCATATTCAGTATTTCCTTTAGCCACTCATTTTTTATACGTGGTATATTTAAGTATTCTTATGAAAGTTGATTGTCTTTTTCTTTAAGTATACATAGATTACATGTGTTTATGATGGAAGAATCTTTTAAAATACATCAAAGGAATAAAGGAAGAAAATAAGACAGTTGCTGGCTTCTGGTGACTAAAGCACAGATATTCTTTCAGAATCCTAAGCATATGGCCACACTTGAATGAGAATTGGAATGGGGTGAGGGGTTTTAATCTTACTGTGAGGATTCAGAGCAACCAGGTACTTTAGTTTTCTGACAAGAATCCTCATGTATCTTTTGAAAGATCAGAATTGATATTCATATCACTATCTTTTTGAGAACCAATCAGAAAAACGTTTCATTTTTAAAAAGCAAATAGTAGAAACATCATATTTCCCTTTTCTACAAAGTATTATCACAATATCTTGGTTCATAACCATTTTTAAATTGTTTCTTTGAAACATATCTCACAGAATCATCTAAGTATATTCCATATCCAAACTCAGTGGATCCTTTATAATATTTTAAATAAATAATAGACAAGCTTCCCTTGTCTGTTATTAGACATCACACTCAGTATTTCCCAAGGCAGTCCATTGTGTTTCTAAAGTCACTAACTCTGATCTAGATGCAGGTTTTATTCTACTGAAGGTAGCCAGGTTTTTCTTTTGGAGAATCTTTTTTAAAAATGTATTTTTTAAAGAAACTCCAGTTTGGACATAAACTTCTGTTATGGGGTAGTAATGGATACTATTGTCTTTTGGCAGAGTCTGCACTAACATAGCTTCAACTTAAATATAAATTCTTATATGCAACAGAGACTATTCGTTGGCTCAGAAATCCGTTTCTTTTATGAAGAAGGAAATGGGAGAGGAGAAAGTGCGTGACTGGTTCACATAGCAGGTTAAAATTGCCTAAAGCTCTTGAGCTTTCCTCAGCTACTCACAAAGAACCCTGCTTTGGTAAAATATACTAGGACTTAATGTTTCCATGTTTCTGACACCTTCACTTATGTAACTTCCATATGCTGATGGTAATACCAGTTTTATAAACTTCAGATTCCAAGCTATTTAAATGTTCACTTTTAGAGTATTCCCACTTAACAAGGACATACTGTCAGATGTGCACAGTGTAAGTAGGTATTTGGAACAAAACTACTAGTTAATGTTAAAATAGGACAGACTCCAACAAGAAACCAAGCAAATCCCTCCCAAACCCTCCAGTTTTAGGTTGTAGGAATGGAAGGCAATGCTGTCCAGGTTGAACTAATGTTGTTGTGTGTTTAGTTGCTCAGTCATGTTCAATTTTGTTTTGTGACCCTTTGGACTGTAGCCCACCAGGCTCCTCCATCCATGAGATTTTTTAGGCATGGCCTCCGGAGAAGGCAATGGCAGCCCATTCCAGTATTCTTGCCTGGCAAATCCCATGGACGGAGCAGCCTGGTAGGCTGCAGTCCATGGGGTCACTAGGAGTCAGACACAACTGATCGACTTCACTTTTACTTTTCACTTTCATGCATTGGAGAAGGAAATGGCAACCCACTCCAGTGTACTTGCCTGGAGAATCCCAGGGACGGGGGAGCCTGGTGGGCTGCCGTCTATGGGGTCACATAGAGTCGGACATGACTGAAGCGACTTAGCAGCAGCAATAGCAGCAGAGGAGCCTAGCAGGCTAGAGTCCAAAGGCTTGCAAAGAGTCTGATACAACTGAGCGATTGAGCATCAGCAGATGTTGCGCAGCTATCACCTTTGTCTAATTACAGAAATTTCTATCACCCCTAAAGGAAACCCCTTAACCCAATCAGCGGAATCTCCCTGTTCCTCCCTCTTCCCTACCTTTGGCAACCTCTAAATCTGCCATTTCTGTGGATTTAACTATTCTAAGTATTTGTTTCTGACTTCTTAAAGTTTTAAGCATAGCATTTTTTTAGCATGGTCCCCTCCCCCCCCGCCAAAAAAGAAATATACTGATTTTGTCAGCATATCATAACAAATACAAATGATTTACATTTTTACATTAAAAAATTCTCCTGGGTATTCTTTGTGGTTCAGTCACTTAGTCGTGTCTGACTCTTTGTGACCCCATGGACTGTCATCCACCAGGCTTCTTTGTCATGGGATTTCCCAGGCAAGGATACTGGAATGTGTTGCCATTTCCTACTCCAGGGGATCTTCCTGGATCAGGGATGGAACCCATGTCTTCTGCATTAGCAGGTGGATTCTTTACCACTGAGCCACCAGGGAATGCCAGTGGTTAGTGTTAGGGCAGGTTCGTTTATTTCTTTGCTGTGTGTCTTGAGGGTATCTTAGTTCCCTGACCAGGGAATGAACCCCAGGCTATAGCAGTGAAAGACCAAGTCCTACACACTGGCCCAGGGAATTCCCAGGTCATATTTATTTTGCAAGGATTAGAGAAAACTTCCAGGTAGGTCATTTCTTGTCAGAACTTGGGAGTAAAGCATAGAGAAGTATTTGTTTATATGGAGATAATACTTGAAATCATTGGTGAGAATGAGCTTTTATAAAGGGAGAGAGAAGAGACTGAGAATGAATACCTTCCATAGAGAAGAAACAGATAAGTAACTACTAAAGAACAGTCAAGGGTAGAAGCTAACTGAAAGAAGCCAAGAAGAGAGCTTAATCATGATTATTGATAAATCTTAGAGAAAACTAGCAGACTTCTTTTTTTGGCCAGGAACACCTTTGTCCTGGAATATTGTGGAGAGGTACTTGATCATAAAGAGTTTAAAGCCCGGGTAAAGGAGTATGCACGAAACAAAAACATCCACTACTATTTCATGGCCCTGAAGAATGATGAGGTAAGTGGCATGAATGTGTTTGTTTTGAAGCAGATCTGGAAACTGTTGAGTTTGAAAGGGGGTCATTGATACAGACTGATCTCTGAAATATAAGTAGCAAAAATAAGGAGCTGAACAATGTGTATAGTTTTTTTCTATTTGCTTAAAAAAAGGATGAGGGAGAAGTATTTCCATGTATATGTAAATGTAAACATGCATGTTTCATACTACAATTCTTAAAAAATCATTGATGTCTTCTAAAGAGTTTTTGTTTATGTGGATTATATTTATCAATATGTTAAAAGCTGAGAAGTTGAAAATATTTTCTTATTAAACCATTTAAAAGTGACAATAAGCCTATTATATATTGACACAAATATGCTTTTATGAAAATTGTTTTCCAACAAAGTTGTATTTTAGTGAGGAGCATCATTTACAATTTCTTTAATGACTGGCTTAGTGAATTTAGCTAGATTCTCATGTCTACCTTTATTCGGTCTGGAAATGCAAGTTGTAGGGATTTATCCTTGGATCTGCTGATTCTCACTGTTAGAGTGGACCCAGCAGCAGTTTTCACAACCTCTCCAGTGGATTCAGATACATACCCAAACTTGAGAGCTACATACTGTGGTATTTCATGCATGCATTTTAAAATGAAGTTTTATACAAGTGAAGTAAGATTACAGTATAATAGGATGTAAGAAATAGCTAAAAGAAAATGAGACATTGATCAATATGGAGATAATTTGACCCAGAGGTGAAATGTTGATAGCAGATCTCTTCAGAATTAAGAAGCTGGATATTTGACACTGTGATGTATAAAGTTATATGAGAGAGTTCTCTAAAAGAACAGGAGATTAAGGGTCTTAAATTTGCCAGATGCTTTTCTTTTGCAAAATGCACATATATTTAAGGTCTCATTTTTAACTCTTAACTTATCCTTTTGCCTAGATAATAGATGCTACTCAGAAAGGAAATTGCTCCCGGTTCATGAATCACAGCTGCGAACCAAACTGTGAGACTCAAAAAGTAAGTTGAGATAGATATATAAGAGTTTGAAATATTTGTTCACGACTGCTGTTCTGACTATTAATTTTAGATCTATATCAAAGATACCCATGGATGATATTTTTAATCATTTTTTCTTACTCTGTTCTTAAAATTTATTTTGAAATAAGGTTAGATTTATAGAATAATAAATAGTGAGGACTGAGTTCCTATGTGCTATCCTGCATTAGCTTCCCCAACTGTCTACTGAATGTAACCATAGTACAGTTACCCAATCCAGGAAATACTATTAACCATTAACTCATTTAAAGACCTTGCTTAAATTTTGCCATCTGTCATTTTTCTGGTCTGGGATCCCATCCAGGAGCTCTAAGTGCATTTAATTGTCAGATCTCTTCTGCCCTTAAGTTTTATATATTGTTAAGGTGCCAAAATGAGAAACTAAATTTTAATTTTGATGAAGTCCAATGTGTAGTATTCAGATTTTATATCAATATATATCCATCTTACCCAGGTGCCAGATTTGGTGGCTTTAATATTGGTAAGGGACTGAGTGGCTGCAGGTGAGAAAGATGATACGTGGTGTGCGTGTAGGTATTCTTCTCACCTCAGCAAGGCCAGACTTCAGGTCTTGGGAGATCTTCAGGTCCCTGTGCCTGGCAAGTAGTTGACACACTTGATAAATCCCTACTGAATTTGGTAAAATATTTTGAGATCATTAATGATCTCCATACCCTCTGCTTTGTGTTTTCAGCTTAGGAAAAATACATACACACACATGTATATTACATATATGTTTATATACTATATATGTGTGTGTGAATATATATACATATGTATATATATTCACACACACATAGGCACATTAGAATTTTGTGGTTCTGTTTTAGGTTAAGAAAGCTATGGATTCGCTCCCTAGAAAAATATATCAATAATTTCCTCTCATATTGAAATAGTGGTTTTGACTCTTGGATATTTTTTGCTCTTTGATCTCTGTACTAATAGATGTAGCTCTCCCAAGAGCCGAAACATCTAATGAATAGGAGAACCCAGTGTGGAGTTATTTAATTAAGTTCTGGTTCTAGTTTTGACTGCAGCTGGTGGCCACATGTCTAGCCATGAGACTCTAGTTTTACTGTGTCCCTTCACCTCTTTAAGCCTGGGTTTTTCATCCGTAACATGTTCAAATGGTCTGGGCAGGAGCTCTCCAGTCAACTTACCTCTTACATGTTTTGGAATTACAAGGTCCAGTTCTGACATATTTACCCCCATTTTAATTGTCGAGTTTTATGCTCTTTTCTGATGTTTCACTTTCTGTACTCAGCATCATAACCACTGCTTCATGCAGTTAAACTTTTGGCATTGTTGTTTTCCTGTTTCCACGCCCCATCTTACCTTAGAAGATAGTTACTTTTTACATAGTATAAAGTAATACAAATTTGTCTGGTACTCAGTGATACCAAACATTCCCTATATGCCTGTTTTTAGTACAAGTGAATCCTTACTGTATGAAAATGTGTTTTAAAATAAGTTAAAATAGCAGTTACTTTTATTAGAGTTAGATTATAGATGATACTCAACTAGGTAGCTCATTAAATAAGATTGATACTTCTTTTTTTAAATTATTCTTCCATTTGCTATTTGGAAAAGCATTTATTGTCCAAAGAGACACATACATAATTAAGGCAGATAATGATGATCTTAAAAAAAAACAAAAGAGATTAACCAGTCACTAATTATATTTTCTTTTAAAAACAACACCTAAGTGGACTGTGAATGGACAACTGAGAGTTGGGTTTTTTACCACCAAACTGGTTCCTTCAGGCTCAGAGTTAACATTTGACTATCAGTTCCAAAGATATGGGTAAGTATTGATTCTGTTCTGTTTTGCTGCTTCTGATGGGGAAATACTGTTTATATGTAGGAGTCTAAAACTTAGATGTGAATTACTGAGAAGTTATATGTACTTTTAGTTCTTATCTATAGTGTTTTCTTTTCGTATTTTCCTTTTGCGTGTCACATCAGGCCATTAAGGATATTGTACAGGAACTACATGTTCCTCTGAACCTCATTTATATAATTATGTTTCTAATGTAATTTTAAAACTTTTTATTATAGAAATGTCAACAGGGTGTGGGTGTGTATAAAGAGAACAATATAATAAATCCCTGTGTAGCCATAATTCATCTGTCAGTTATTTAGCTCATGTCTAATCTTGTCTCATCTATATCATATCATACTCTGAAAAAATATTTTTGTTACCTAGTTCTGTCTACCCAAAACTGATGCAGTAGCACTGAATACCCTTTGCATTTATATTGTGGTCTTATAAAACCCCACTAAAAGAAAGGTGTCAAGTTTGTGACAGGTATGGAACAAGATGACTCTGGATTACCTCCTCATGCCAGAAAACCAGTTATAAAAGATTATGAGAGTCATGTCCAAAGGATTCATGACTAGCTTGAATAGAATCTCACTTACCGGAAGTGGGAGAGTTTTTATTTAGACTTAAGCATCAGTAAGAATAATAACTACCGGTGGTTTGAAACACACTATATAAAATCTTTGAGGTTTAATGATTCTTTAAAACTGCATTAGTCATAATTGAAAGGAACCAATTTGTGATTTTGAAAACTAGTTTATGGCTTTTTTAATTGAAATATAGTTGATGTGCAATAGTACAAAAGTTACGTGTGTACAACATGTGTTAAATCACTTCAGTCATGTCTGACTCTCTACTACCCTATGGACTGTAGCCCACCAGGCTCTGTCCGTGGGATTCTCCAGGCAAGAATACTGGAGTGGGCTGCCATGTCCTCCGCCAGGGGATCTTCCCGACCCAGGGATCAAACCCACATCTTCTGCATTGGCAGGTGGAGTCTTTACCACTGAGCCACCGGGAAGCCTTTGTAGTCTACTTATTTTGTGCATAATAGTTAGTACCTCTTAATCCCCTATCCGTCTTTTGTCCCTTCCCCTTTATCTCCCCTTACTAGTAACCACTGATTTAAAAAATAAAAGAGGGAAAAAAGTCAAGCTTTTATCCTTCCTTTCTTAAGTGAATTCTATTTCAGATTCAAGCAATTGGTGAGAAGAATTCTTTATAGAGATATTTTAGCTAATAAATGAGGTAGTGATGGTATCACCATTTTGCAACACCTAATGGCTGGATGGCATCACTGACTCGATGGGCGTGAGTCTGAGTGAACTCTGGGAGTTGGTGATGGACAGGGAGGCCTGGCGTGCTGCAATTCATGGGGTTGCAAAGAGTCGGACACGACTGAGCGACTGAACTGAATGAACTAATTGATTTAGGCAATAGTCAGATATGCTGAGATTGACCGAGTTCCACGTAGGGCTCCATTTTTTTTTTTTCCTCTTGTATTTGTACTATCCGCTTTGAAAGAAGAGAAACTAGAAATTAGATCTGTTTGTGATCCCCGGCTGTATTTATCAAATATTTTTGTGCCTCTGATTGTTACTGTTAAATACTAAAATCTATCAGTTAGCTTTTGGAATAGTCCTTAACGTTTTCCTTGGGTAGCTCTGGTTGCCAAGTAAATAGTTGGCAGAGGTGATTTATACCCAGGGCTGTAAACTTGGGCCTATTCTTTCTTCCACTTTTCCTTGACTCCATGGTTACATATATTTATTACTATATGTATTAGTAGTGTCTCATCCTTATGTAATGATAACTCTTAATAGCCACGTGTTTCCTAAGTGTCCTTTACTAATTGTGCATTTTATTATCTATATATGTATTCATGATAATACATTTTGTTCTGTGTGCCAGTTAAGTATTCACATATAAGTAATAGATACTGATATATTTAAGCGATTTTGTTCTTAGCTCAAATAGATAATGATTTCTTATTTTCATACTTTAGTAGGAGCTCTCATAAATGGAGAAATTACTTATTAACTTCTTGGCTAGTTTTGTCTAGCTCATAAAAGAAGATTGGGGAAAAATGAATTTTTTTAAGAGCAATTTTCAGGCGTTTTCATTAGCTAGTATCAGATTTGTTGGTATCTCTTGAAATAACTGTTTGGTTTTTTTCTTTAGGTTGGATTGCCTTCTCTCTTGTATATAATTGCTATACTACTATCAACAGTTTTTATGGTTTACCTTCACATAACAGACATCTTTCATATGTTCCTTGCACAGGAAAGAAGCACAGAAGTGTTTCTGTGGGTCAGCTAATTGCCGGGGTTACCTGGGAGGAGAGAACAGAGTCAGCATCAGAGCAGCAGGAGGGAAAATGAAGAAAGAACGATCTCGTAAGAAGGATTCAGTAAGTGTTCCATTCTTCTTCAGCTTTCACCATCCACATTTCAAGAAGGAAGGTCACTTTCCTTATTGAACTTTGAAAAGTTAAACTACAACCAGAGAAAGTCAGGGTTAGATGAGATAATTTTGGAAAAGTACAGTTGCTATTTTTAGTTCATAGAGATTATACTAAGAACTGTTGAAGTCATCTTGAAAACACATGGGCTAATAGTTTTTAAAAGCCTGTAAAATTTGTAACCTTACATATAAGTAACTTGTTAATCTGTTCACATAAGTCAGATCTACATTCCTAATCTTTTAATACTAGTTTTTTCATTTGTTTGCAAGTGTTCTTAAAATCTCTAATCTCTTTGGGAGCATAAGGTGAGTTTTGAGAAGTAACAGGTGACTCAGGAGTTAGAAAGGGATAGTCTCAGATGGTCTTTTTATTTAATCCATTATGTCAGTGGTTGATAGCCTTTTTTCTACCTCAGTTCACACCTGAGACACTACTGCAGGTGAGTGGTGTCTTGTTACTAAAGGGACTCTTAAGTGGGACAAGAATTTTGTGTTGTTTTTCAAACCTCCCTTGTCCTTTTCTGAGGATCCCTTTGTGAGAGCAGTGTTTCTTCACCTCAGAACCACCTGCAGGGTCCGTCCTAAAGATGCACGTTTTGGGATCTAACCCTAGACCTGCGAATCTTCAGGGAGGGCTGGGTGAAGGAGCCAGGGAGCCTCACGTGTCAGCCAGCAAATCTATCTGTGATTCTTGCAGCTAGCTCATTCCTAGGCTTTTCAGAAACCCATACTACTAAGAATCATAGATGACAGCCATCTTACTATTTAGATGAGCAGACAAGAGACATAAGACATGGAAGGGATAATAGTTAAAAGGTGATTTCAGTAAGTCCAAATTAACTGGAGAGAATGAATTGAGAATCTGAATTCTATAAGAAGATTTAGATAGTAGGAAGCATTGGAAAGGGCCATTTAAAAATTCCCTCAAAAAGGGTCATTTAAAAAACATAAAAAAGGAAAGTTTATATGAAACATTTACGCTTGTACCACCCAGGATGAGCAATTAGCGTATTGTCACTCAGCTCTGTTTTAGAGAGCATGCGTGTTGTAACTGTGTCAAGCACTCTTCTAATCACCTGATGCATTAACTCATTTGATTCTCACAAAAAGCTCTTTTAAGTTAGAAATAGATTTTCCCTCTACAGATGAGAACACTAAGGCTCAGAGAGGTTACAAGGTCATTCGATAAGCAATAGAAAAGAGCTTACCTAGTTCTTTTCTTTGTTCTTAACCATACTGGGTGCCTTTGTGTAGTTTTAGAAATGATATATATTATTTCTGCAGTTTGTTTTTACTCTTATTTTAAAATTTGATCCATGTTGAGATATAGACTCACACATTTAACTGTTGTAAACTTTTTCATCATATAACTGTTCATTTACATATACTTGTAGTCATGAACACTTGGGTTTTCAAATTTTTACTCCTCATGTCACAGTTAAAGTCTTTGCACATGTCTCTTCTGTATATCTTTCTTTAAAGTGTATCCGTGGAAGTGGGGTCACTGGGTCATAGCCTTTTAGCTTCTGGACTTTACTGTTAACAGGAAATTTTTCTTAAAACTTCATTGATTACTTTTATTATTAAAGCTTATTTCATAGAGTTGATAGTTTACCAGAACAACCACAAAACAGTCATTAAACATGTTTCAGTTCAGTTCAGTCGCTCAGTCGTGTCTGACTCTTTGCGACCCCATGAATCGTAGCACGCCAGGCCTCCCTGTCCATCACCAGCTCTCGGAGTTCACCCACACTCATGTGCATCGAGTCAGTGATGCCATCCAGCCATCTCATCCTCTTTCATCCCCTTCTCCTGCCCCCAATCCCTCCCAGCATTAGGGTCTTTTCCAACCTAAGCTAAAATCTACATAAAGGCTTTTATTTGGCTATTTTGTGTTTCCAAAACTTGCATTAGAAACTGTCTTATTGGTGGGAAGTGTTTTTATAATGTGATGATTTCTTGGGTGGTATTATGCTGGCATCATAATGATCACAGATGACTTTCTGCCTTCCTGATAAGATTCAGGAACAACTCCAAGGGACCGAGATGTAGGTATTCCTGGTTTTTGCATGCTTGTTTTTATTCTTATAGTAGTGTGTCCATATCAGTGTTTTGTATTACTGTAGACTAAATTAGATGTAACGTGAGTCTAGTCATTTGGTGGGTTGAAGTCATGGGTTGCTCTAGATGTGAATTTGAAGCTGTTCTCGAACAGAAATGTTTTGGATGAAACTTTACCCTGATAGAGGAATGACTCAGAATGAATCTGAATCCCAAAAAGGTCATCTGTCCTTGACTCTCATAAAGAGCTTCACTCCACTTTTGGTTGGTTTGTCTCTTACTGAAATTCTGGCTGAATGCCCTATTCGATTCTGAATTCTGGTCAGATATAGTTGAATAGAATCACAAAAATAGCACCTCTTGAAATTTCCAAATGTTAGGACATTCCCTGGCAATCCAGTGGTTAGGACTCAGTGTTTTCACTGTCATAGCCCTGGGTTCCATCCCTGATTGAGGAACTAAGATCCTGCAAACCACATGGTACAGCCGTCACCCCCTCCCCGCCCTTCCCCACCCCAAAAAAAGAGAAAAAGAAAGAAATTCCCAAGTGTTCGTTTTTGGAAGTCTTTTGGATAGGGGATGCCAAGGAGAGGGAAAGAGAGGAGCAGTCTCAAATATAGTTTTGTGCATTTTAACTGTTAACAGGGATATGTTAATGGCACTGTAGTCTCTACCTGCCCGCCCCCCCCATATTAGCCCTTGATTGGCGAACAGTTCTTATTCCTTGCTCTTATGATTGCAGCTATATACATATAGTTTATCTGCTTAACAAAGCTATAAGCTCTTCCGGAACAGATGATTGCCTTCTTTGGGTATGTCATAAACTGCTGCTGCTAAGTCACTTCAGTCATGCCTGACTCTGTGTGACCCCATAGACGGCAGCCCACCAGGCTCCACCGTCCCTGGGATTCTCCAGGCAAGAACACTGGAGTGGGTTGCCATTTCCTTCTCCAATGCATGAAAGTGAAAATGAAGCCGCTCAGTTGTGTCCCGACTCTTAGCAACCCCATGGACTGCAGCCCACCAGGCTCCTCCGTCCATTGCCTTCTCCGGTGTCATAAACTAGTGCTACTTAATTAAATACTTAGTTGATGGAAATATAATAAATAACCTGTTATTATCTGATGTTATTTGTGATTTGTAGTTTGTAAAGTATAAACAGACAGTAGTCTGAAACTTACCTTAATCTCTTTTGAGTTTGTGAAACAAATGAACAATAGCTAATGTACACAATAAAGAGCATAAAAAGCCACGTAAGAGAGGAAATAGTTGTAAATCGTAAATGTCCAGAATATATAGAGAACTCCATCTAATCAATAATAATAATAGCCCCAAAGGAAAAATAAACAATTTCCACAGACACTTCAGTATTCCAGATAGCCAGTAAACATATGAAAAGATGTTCAATCTCACTAGTAATCGGAGGAGTGCAAATTAAAACTACTCTCAGATGTTTTTTGGGTACTCACCAGATCAATTAAAATTAATTCTGATGATACAGAGGAACAACAGATCTCATAAACTACTGTTGGAGATGTAAATGGATTTAGTCAGTTTTGAAAACACTTTGGTATTATTACTAAAGGTGAATGTACGTATACTGTATGAGCCAGCAATTGCACTCCTAGGTCTATAACCAGAGAGACATTTGTTTAAAATGCACATCAGGAGCCACAGCAGCACTGCTTATATTAGAAAAAGTGAAATAGCTCAAATTCTCATTAACATTAGTATGACTAAATTAAAATGTAGTCATGTGATGAAAAAACTAGTCATGGAAATAATATGGCTACATGCAGCAGCATTGACTCTTAAAATGTAAAGTTGATTGCAAAAGAATCATGGCATAAAAATTTTGTCCAGTGTGATTTCATTTCCAAAAAGTTAAAAATAGACAAAATTATAATATTTAATGATTTTTATACGTGAAGTAAACCTATTTTAAAAATCAGTAAACAGTTTCCTAAAAAGTTAGGAGACATCTCTAGAGTGGAGAAGAGAAGATATTATAACAAGGAAGCGGCATGCACAGCCCTTCAGGAACACTGGTAGTGTTCTCCCCATCACCCCACCAACCCTTTTTTTTACCTGAGTGTTAGTTGCTATGGATGTTGCTCCACTGCTTGTTTACCTATTTAGTTGCTAATTGTTTATATCTTAGGTTGGTGCAAAAGTAATTGCGGTTTTGCTGTTGACCTTTGCTGTTTGATATTGGTATACATTCTTAAGTAAGTGTGGTTATGTTACACATTATTTTAATGAGCGTTTCTCACTTTTATGTATTTATATTTTTTGCTGATGACTTATTACTTGCTCTTTATTTTAGACTATGGAAATGATTTTAGACAAAAAGCAGATTCAAGCAATTTTTTTTTTTTTAATCCAAGTTCAAAATGGGTCATAAAGCAGCAGAGACAACTTGCAATATCGGCAATGCATCTGGCCCGGGAACTGTTAATGAACAGCGCAGTAGTGGTTCAAGAAGTTTTGCAAAGGAGATGAGAGCCCTGAAGATGAGCAGCATGGTGACTGGTCATTGGAAGTTGACAATATCAGCTGAGAGGAATCATTGAAGCTGATTCTCTTACAACTACATGAGAAGTTGCTGAAGAACTCAACGTTGACCACTCTATAACCGTTTGGCATTCAAAGCAAATTGGAAAGGTGAAAAAGGTCAATAAGTGGATGCCTCATGAGTTGACCCTAGATCAACAAAATTGTCATTTTGAAATGTCATCTTCGCTTATTGCATGCAACAGCGAACTATTTCTCCGTCAGATTGTGATGCGCAACGGAAAGTGAATTGTCTATGACAACTGGCAAATACCAACTCAGCGGTTGAACTGAGAAGAAGCTCCAAAGCATTTCCCAAACCAAAACTTGTACCAGAAAAAGATCATGGTCACTGGTGGTCTGCTGCTGATCTGATCCACTACAGCCTTCTGAATCCCAGCAAAACTATAGTGTCTGAGAAGTATGCTCAGCAAATCAGTGAGTTGCCCTGAAAACTGCAACACCTGTAGCCGGCATTGGTCAACAGAAAGGACTCAATTCTTCTCCATGACAACGCCCGACTGCACGTTGCACAACCAACACTTCAGAAGTTGAATGAACTGGGCTGTGGAATTTTGCCTTATCTGCCATATTCGCCTGACCTCTTGTCAATCAGCTACCACTCCTTTAAGCATCTTGGCAACTTTTTGCAGGGAAAGTGGTTCTACAGCCAGCATAAGGCAGAAAATGCTTTCCGAGAGTTTGTTGAATCCTTAAGCATGGACTTTTATGCTCTAGGAATAAACAAACTTATTTCTCGTTGGCAAAGATGTGTTGATTGTAATGGTTCCTATTTTCTTTAATTAAGATGAATTTGAGCCTAGTTATAATGATTTAGAATTTGTGATCCAAAACCACAATTATATTTGCACCAACCTAGTACTTTTCTATATGTATATTATATTTTATCAGAATGTATTAAAAATGGTGCCTGGGCCCATTAAAGATAGTTTATATCCCCAAATACTAAAGTATTACTAAAGATTAAGAATTTATAAATATTGATAAATTGTGTTGCACTTGGCTGCACTTGATTCCTATCGTGGTATATTCCAGCATGTGAACATGCCAGTTTATCCAGCCTGGCCATGGGCATTTGGGTTGTTGGCAGTGTTTTGCTCTTATGAGTGGCTTTTCAATGAACATTCTTCTGATTCTCTGATGCACAAGTGCAGAAGTTTCTCTTGGGTTTATTCATTGGTGTGCAACTGCTCGGCATAGAGGATACAAATATTTCATTTTTCGAGCTAATGCTTTATTTTTTTCTGAGCTACGTTTCACCTAATACAATTTTTTTTCCTCCCGTAAAGGCAGATTTTTTTTGTTTTGCTTTCTTGCAGTGTCTTCAGCACCTAAGACTGTACTTGACATATAAGTGCTTGATAAGTATTTGATGAGTGAATGAAGCTTTTCAAATTAATCATATCAGTTTGTTTTCACTATTAGTGTATAAAAGTTCATTTTTTAAATTTAAAGTTCATTTTGATCCACGTCTTTGCCTAGACTCGATATTATCAGACTTCTTACAGTGAGTATAACACGGTTTCTTACTGTGGTCTTAATTTTGTTTTCCTTATTACTGGTGAGGTTGAGCATCTTTTCAGATTGATTATTAGATTAGGTGGAGTTTTGTTGTTGTTCTTGTCTTATAACCAGATTTTTTCCCTTGCTGTGGCAGGTGGATGGGGAGCTAGAAGCTTTGATGGAGAATGGCGAGGGTCTCTCTGATAAAAACCAAGTGCTCAGCTTATCCCGGCTAATGGTTAGAATTGAAACTTTGGAACAGAAACTTACCTGTCTCAAGCTCATACAGGTGAACACTTTGATATTACTTTATTTATTTCTGAATTTGAGGTGAGACATTTAAACTACAATCCAGAATGATGAAAAGGAATAATTCTAATAAGAGTTACTCTTATTTTTAGAATAGTTTTGCAAGTTCTATAGGACGTTGAAAATGTGTACTCTTAAAAATGTCTTAGGAGTTCAGCATCATTTACTCTATTAGTAGATATTGTTTTCTCTCTAGTCAAAGACCATGGTGAGATTTTTTTTCTGTGTGTGTGTAGTAGTTCTTAACAGAGGTCTTCCCGCCTCACTTGATTATTAGAATGCCAAGGCCATTTTTACCACATGGTGTCAAAGCGAGGAATTTTAACAGGAATATGTTTATTCCAGTTTATTAAATATCGCATAAGAAGTTGGATCATAAAAAATTAAAAAAATTTTTAATAGTTTTAGCTTTTCCAGTAAAAATGGTGAATGTAGTTTTTTTCTTAATCCTCCAGAATTGAACTTTAGTAAAGTCCAGGTTGACATTTTAGGTATCAAAAGAGATATAATCTTACTCTAAAGCATTTATTAATTGCATGATTCTAATTGAGTTAATCAAAACAGAATTTCTAGATTTCTTTTTGAATATAAACAAACTTTTCAGCCCTCTTTATGAGCCCTTTTTAATGCTGTCTCTGGTATTATTTGTCTCCTTCCTCCAATCCCCAATACCCTACATCCTGCTTCCCATCCCCCATGGAAGAACACACACTCACAGTCTTGCCTGAAGTCCTTTCTGGAACGTCACGGGTTGTCTTTGTTGTGGATCTGGATGGCAGAACTAGGTGATGGCCGGGAAAGTAACCAGAAGCTTCAGGAAGAGGTCAGTTCACATTTCAACCTGCTTGTTTCTTAAAACAACTAGATTCATTATTTAGGTTGCAGGCATTGTGATAATATCAGTGATAATGAATTTGTTGTTGTTTAGTTCCTAAGTCATGTCCGACTCTTTGAGACCCAATGAACTGTAGCCCCTCAGGCTCCTCTTGTCCATGGGATTTCCCAGGCAAGAATTTTGGAGTGGGTCGCGATTTCCTTCTCCAGGTTATCTTCCCAACCCTGGGATCGAACTCACCCGTGTCTCCTACATTGCAGGTGAATTCTTTACCACTGAGCCACCTGGGAAGCCAGGTGGATAATGAATTTAGCTCTGTAATTATCACCCATATTAAATAATTGCATAAATTTTATCTCAGTATCATTTCTGTAACTGTAACTTTACACACACCTTCCTTGATGTGAGTTTGCCCAGTGGTTTTCCCTATGGTATCTTTTAAAGGTTAGTACTGTGTCGTTGGGAACTGCAAGAGCAAGATACAATAACATCATTGTTAAATGAAAGAGCCAGTGTGGTGCTAAAACCATAGTTTTCAAAAAGTTAGGAAGCTATATGGAAGTTGAATTCTGAGGTCGTGAACAATTAGTAAAGAGCTGAATTTTGATGACAAGAGTAAGAGCATTTTGAGGAGTAATTAAGTGTTTTTAAAGATCTAAATAAATGTTCATTGATAGCATCATTAGTAGACTTGTTACATTTATACCTTTCCACACAATATTTTCTAACTTGGTTTAAATGTAATTCTTTTTAATCATAAGTTCTAATATAATCCCAAAGTCATTTAATAATATACTTTTAAAAACAGAAATATGAGACTGGTGAATTGAGTGATTGCCTTGCCTCCATCCTTCTCTTAAGAGATTCAGCTATAAATAGGAATTGGGGAAGCCTTGGGGTTTCTATAAAACTACAGTGGGGAAATACTTTGGAAAGAATTCTTGAATTTCAGAGAATGGGGATGGATGATTATCTTGGAATGAAGAGAGAATCTCTGCTATACAGCTGTTTGTCAAAGACTAGGAAGTTAAGTAATATCTGTGTTTTTGTGTGTATATAAGACATTTAAATGTATATTTTTTATTGCATAGTTTCCAACCAGTAGTGTTGATATTTTTCAAAAAAAAAAAATCTATTTGGATTTGAGAACTACTGATGGAGAATATTAATGAGATTAGTCCTAATAATATGTGAGCAGTCACCTGTCCACATTATATTTTTGCTGGTCAGTCTTATTAAAACATTTTTTCAGGACTTCGCTGGCAGTTCAGTGGTTAAAACTTTGAGCTTCCACTGCAGGGGGCACAGGTTTGATCCCTGGTTGGAGAACTAAGATCTCATAATGCCTTATGGTGCAGCCAAAACATATTAAAAAATAAAACACCTTTCCTTCCATGCAAGAAGAAAGTAATATTATGACATTTAAATCTGTCTGTAATTATAAGACTTAGCTCTTGATTTAATAAGACAGTAAAAACCCCTGTTTCTACAGAGTTGATCTGAGTCTCATGAAAAGTCAGCTGTACAAAGTGATTTTTTTTTTTATTGTGTTTAATTAGATTATAAAGACTCTGGAACATTTACCTATTCCTACTAAAAATATGTTGGAGGAAAGCAAAGTACTTCCTATTATTCAACGTTGGTCTCAAACCAAGACTGCTATCCCTCAGCTGAGTGAAGGAGATGGGTATTCTAGTGAAAATACATCACGTGCTCATACACCGCTCAACACACCTGATCCTTCCACCAAGCTGAGCACAGAAGCTGACACAGACACCCCCAAGAAGCTCATGTTTCGCAGACTTAAAATTATAAGTGAAAATAGCATGGACAGTGCCATCTCTGATGCCACCAGCGAGCCAGAAGGCAAGGACGGGAAGGAGGACCTGGACCAGTTAGAGAGTGTCCCCATCGAAGAGGAGGAGGAGCCTCAGCTGCAGCAGCCACTCGCGCAGCAGCTGCCCGAGCCTCACGTCGACAGCGACATCATCGCTGCAGAGGCCAGCAAGCTCCCCATGTCCGAACTGGAGGCGGACGCTGAAATAGAACACAGAGAGAGCGCTGGCCCAAAACTCGATGAACCTACTGCTGAGGAAACGCCGTCCCAAGATGAAGAGGAGGGTGTATCTGATGTGGAGAGTGAGAGAAGTCAGGAACCGCCAGACAAAACAGTAGATATAAGTGATTTGGCCACCAAGCTCCTGGACAGTTGGAAAGACCTAAAGGTAAGAGAACGTTTCTGTTCATTTTAATCTGAATTACCCAGGTTTAGAGTTCCATAAACTTTCAGTTGAATTACCTACTTTTCTAGCTGTGTGTACTTTTGAAAAAATGGAATGCTATCTCTCTATCAGCCAATTATACGTGTTTCTATAAATAATGTCTTTTAAACTTTGACCAGAGATACCGGCCAAACCAATACCCAGATATCCCCTTTTTCCTTGCTTGTAAAAGTATATCACAATAGCAGACTTAGGCATTCAAATGGTCTTCACATTAAAAAGAAAAATCCTTTGAGTAACAAATGTGAATCTACATTTGAAGAGTCTATGTAAGAAAAAAAATGAATGTTGAAAATAGTTGGGAATTAATTTCTTGGATTAACCAGAAATTAGTTAAAATTAATTGGAAAGCCAGGGTACTATAGCAGGTTCTCATCAAAAATGACTGAACATGAAGTATCTGCTCCGTAAAACAACTTTATATGGAGCTAATTCATATCAGTTTTGTTGTTGTTTCTGAACTAGGCCTAGTTTTAAAAGCCTATTTCTTTGGCCGAAAGAAAAAAACAGAGTTCTGGAAGCGTTACATCTAATATGTATATAGTCGTTTGTTCAAGTATGTAGCATGATGTACAGGGTTTTCTTTGCAGAGAACCCCGTCTAGGTCTTGGATAAAGCACAGAAGTGAATAACAGGATGAGCCTAGGCGAGATGTGGTAAATTTTGATTGTAAGTGACCTGGATCTGGGATCCAGGTCTTGCAGGCTCTGTGGGAATAGATTGCTACTCAGCCACTTTTTCTGTTCCTCCTTTCTTCTACCAGAGGTGAACAACCAGATAAACCAGGAATACAGATTTGTAGCAAAATGGACACCTGATCCTCTCAGTTCCCAATTTTATGACTACAAAACTCACTCGTTATATCCTACCATTGGGCCTATAGGGAACTGTCCTTACACTGAGCAGAATGAGTAGTCGGTTGTTTGTGCACTGTGCTTATTTTTGCATTTGTAATTTACTGTGTTGAGACCCTTCTTTAAGGATGGTGTGGTTTCAGCTCTCATTTGCCCATTTGAGCTCTTACTCATGCTACTTTCTTTGATCACTTACAGCTCAGCATAAACTCAGCCTTCTTAAGCCTCATGAAATCTGACCTTTTATAAATACAAAAGATTCAAAGTTAATCTGTTTATGAAACAGCGTGTGAACACAGGGACTGGAATTGCAGTTAATTGAAAGAGTTCCTGGGGCAGTCATATGTGTGAACTTTATGTAAGGCCTACTTTGTTGAGGGCAGAGGAGTCCCTGGAAGAAGTCCTTCCTGTGTTTGGAGACGACTATTAGAGCCTGTATGAAGACTGACTCAGTAAGGGAGGTGGAAACGGAGACAGGCACACAGGGGAAGATAGAAAAGCCCTGACAGACATACTTTGTGAGAGTGGGGTTGCAGACCGAGTAGTTCACTTTTGCCTGAGAAGACGCTGATTGACATAATTTTAAAAAAAAGACATAATCATCTTAATTTCTTAAAAACCTGTCTCTTCTTAAAATCTAGAATAAGTATTTTGTTTCTTTATATGGTAGTTTTTTTATTATAATCGTAATGATATAAATTATTCTCTGGGATATCTTTAACTCAGATATGACTGGGGCTTTAAATTCATACTCCAGACATAAAATTTTTTTGAGTCCTACCAAATTATTTCTTCCCCTGCTTATTGTCCTCCCATCTGAAAGATAAGCATGGTTGCACAGTACTATCTGGATTGATCCTCTTGATTTGAGATTTAAAATTTTACTTGTACCTGAAGCATATTCTTCTTCACCTTCATACTTTGGATTTATCTCAGTTCTTAGCACCAAGGAAGTCATTAAATAAAATCTTCCTTCTTCAAACTTTATAATTTGCTCTGGAATCATTACCCATCTAGAATTGCAGTATTGAGAAATGTTTTTGCTTGACTGAACTATGATGTTGTGTTATGCATTGGTACTGGAGTTCTTAATTCATCTGTCATTCTGATTAACATTTACCATGGTTCTAATTTCAAAACTGATTATAGTTGTCCTTAAAATATATATACTTTAGCTAGGGACCCATAATTTGAACATGTTTTAGAGAAACGCCTTGCCTTGGTATGATTTGTATATATCCATCCTATTCCCGGCATTGAGAGAGTTAACTGCTTCTGTCTGACTTCCACCTATGTGTTCGAGTAAACATTGGCAGAAAAGAAAATGTTATTCAACCAACCTTTTTTATGTTGGCAAGCACATGTTAGTTGCTGGTGTTAATTCCAAGATTACACTAAAAAGCCTTGCTCTAAGACTGTGGTTATGTTAGCCACTCCAAGCTTCCTTGACCTTCCTGGGCCACTGTTAACATTGCTGGACGTGTGTTCCACTTGGCCTGTCTACGTACTGGATGGAGTGAAGAACTCAAAGAGGTTGCCTCAGGTTTCTTAGCCTTTGCTTTAGCTGTGAAGGCAGACATAGGGACCACCAGGGAATGGAAGAGGGTGGGAGGGAAGGGAGTGGAGCTTCGGGAATGACTCTTTGTCCTCGCAGGCCTGATGATGACCCCCCTTGTAACCTGAACCTTTCCATCCAGCTTCTCAGGGCAGCACGGAGCTTGTTAACATCACCAGCTGACCATGTGTCTCCTTTTCTCAACTCCATTTCCAACTTCGTGCTGAAGAAACACAAGAACCTAGCGTGCATTCTGTGAAGAAACAGGAAGATGGTTGGGAAGTTGGATGATGCATGAAAAATAAAATAGGTGAAAAGAGGACAGAGGTGGTTAACTCACTGGCGCCGGCGTTATTTCGGTGCGTCCATTGCCGACAATGGATGTCGTTCTGGGAAAATCCCGACTCCTGGCGAGAAAGGATTAAGTGAGCTACTTTTTCTATACCTCTATACACAGGACCACTGCCTTGGTTCCACAAGGCTTACACGTTTTTGACTCCTAAAGTAGACCTCAACAGGAAACATCACTTAGCACATTGCTACACGTGAGCATGTATTCATTTTCACATACAGATCAACTGGGTGACATTTTCAGCAGGGGCATGTGCATATATTTCTGTTTGTAAAAGGAGTTATTGTACATCACCCCTCGTGCTGAAAATATACCCTACGCTTCACAGGGCAAAACAGCTGGTTATAAGTGATGATTAATTATAATTTGACTGGAAAATCTTCATTCATTTGGATCATGAGAAGAGGAGGTAAGGTTCCTGTGCATTTGGCAGTATCAGTTGCAGTTAAACAGCTGAGAGACTGATGGCTAGTGATTCCAGAGCCTCTTTTATGAACACTTAAGTCACAGGATGTGTGTCTCTTTATGGTCAAGTTTGAGTTTACTTCTGGGTTAGATGATTTAAGGAACATTTTGTATATGTGATAAGGTGGACTTTTCTTGAGGACCATCCTTATTCTTTATCTCAAGACATTATCTTTATTTATCTTTTAAGTTTTGGTTTTCTAGCCGAGAGGCATATGGGATCTTAGTTCCCCAATCAGGGATCGAGCCCACACCCTCTGCATTGGAAGGCGAAGTCTTAACCCCTGGACTGCCAGGGAAGTCCCTCAAAACATCTTTAATTAAACATTGTTTTCCTAGAAAGTTAAGCATCGAACTCTCTACAGAAGTTTTAAATAACATAGAGGTTCCCAACTGAAAAGTTTTGAGCTTGGGGGAATTCCCTGGCAGTCCAGTGATTAGGACTCCGTACTTTCACTACTGAGGGTCCTGGTTTGACCCCCAGTTGAGGAAGTAAGATTCCACTAGCCCTGCGGCCAAAAAAAAAGATTTTGTCACTGCTTGGAATTTTGGTTCCTAACTAATATTATATGTGAAATCTACTGTGCAACATTTCAAAATGAAATGATGTGCCCTGAATTTCTATAAATTTCAAAATCCTTAGTAAAGATTATTCTGTATCCATAAGGATCAATATTAGTTATCCTTTTCATTAAAATTCAGAACTGCCCCCAAAGAGCACTATTTTGGATACCACTGTGTTGGTATCCAACACAATATCTGACTTGATAAAAGACAAACATGGTTTATAACTTATTAGTTTATTATCAGATAGTATCTAGATTATGGGTTGGCCCAATCTGCCATACTGCTTTTTTTTTTTAATGCAGTTTTAGGGAGAGCAAAGCCAAATTCATTTGTTTACATACTGTCTGTGGCTGGTTTTGCACTGCACTGGTAGAGTTAAGTAGTTAGTTGCACCAGACTGGATGGCCAACAAAGCCTAAAATATTTACTGTGTTGTTCTTTACAGAAAAAGTTTGCCAACACCTAATCTAAATGATACAGAATCTGGCTGCTCTATACATTCCAATTTTGAATGAAGTAATTTTGACAGTTTATTGTTTTACGTGAGCTCTTAATTCTGTTTCCCTAAAGACATAATGATCATGTTTCCATAGCCCATAAAGTTACTTTTTTAAAAAAAGCCTTGATTTTGTTTAGGATAAGTTACTTTGAGTGATTTGGATGTAGGACTTACCATAAGAAGATTATATACGTTATAGAGTCTCTGGGCTAGAAGACACCTGTAATGAATGTTGTTTTTCCCTCAGGACCATGATCAAGTTAGTCGGAAACTTAAGTTTTTCGAGTACACATAAGTTGGTATAATCCAGTTTTATATATAGCCGTAATGAGACTATATAAATTTTCCTTCTTAATGTTCTTTTAATTCTGATGTAATTTCAGATTTATAGGAAAACTGAAAGAATGCTATTCTTTATGTATTCTTCATGTAATACACATTCCAGTGATAAATGTAGTTAAAAACAATAAAACATTCCTCTAAACCTTTCATTCATATTCCCCAATGTTAGCATTTTACCAAATTTACCGCATCATTTTCTTTTTTTTTTTTTAACTTTTAAGGAGTAAGTTAACAGATCTGACGCCCACTGTGCCTAGATATTTTTAAGTGTTTATTTCCTAAATACAAGGATATTCTTCTGTATAACTTCAATGTTCTTACCAAATCAGCAAATTGCAGTGACACAATACTATTAATCTTTTAAAAAGGCCTCATTCAGAATTTGCCAGTTGTGCACATACTGTTCTCTATAGAAAAAAAAAAAGAAAATTTGTGATTCAGAATGTAACCTGAGATCAAGTGTTACATTGAATTTTATCTCTTTTGTATCCTTTAATCTGAAATAGTTCCTCAATCTTTGTCTTTTATAAATTTCACAGTTTTGACTATTTTAAAATTTGTCTAGAATACCCCTCAATTTGGTTTTATTTATCTCATTACTGGCATTGTCAACTTTGATCACTTGGTTAAGGTGGTGTCTCCTAGGTTTCTCCAATGTCAAGTTCCTGTTTTCCCCTGTATAAAAAAACGTGCTAAGGAGCACCTTTAGAAATTACAGATAACTTTGTTTTTTGTGAAATTTATCCTCCCATTGATTTGGCCTGAATCTCGTGCAACTGTGGTTTTTAACAAGTGGTGATTTTCTAATCCAGCCTTCCTTTTTCTGTATTTCTATACAGTGGTAGCATATTTACCAGGTTCCTAAAATTACTTGCTTAGATGCCTGTTTCTCCTTACAGGACCGTGAGATCTTCAAGGACAGAGACTGTTCTTTAATCCTTGTAATAAGAGTTACTTTTGTCATCATGTCTTTGTAGTAACAGTTGTAATAATGTTACCACTTAAGAACAGTGAGTGATACTCTGTGCCCCTCAAGTCGTGCTACACTCAGTCTCCAGAGTGATCATTTTAGAAATATACCTGGGTTCATGTTAAAGTTGTACTGAAAACTTTTAAATGGTTCCTCATTACATTATTAAAATTAAGTCCATTTTTCTTAACAAAGCTTGCATACCATGTCATTATCTGGTCCTTATTTATTTATACATTCGCACCACAAGCGTTTCTGATCTACCAGTGGGATGATACTACTAATGTTCACGCACATATACACACACACACTCTGACTCATTTCTGAGAAGTCTTTTATTTAGATGTCTCTTCTCACTTAAGTTTCATCCTTTCCCCTGAAAGTCATTCCTTTTCCTCGAAGACAGGGTATTCTGCCTTTTCTTTATGCTCTCATAACATCCTTTCCATTCACAGCAGATAACATTTCATAATTGTACATTGTGCAGAGCCTGGGTCTATGGTGGTCACTCGAGTCTCCCCCAGAGCACTGAGAGAGTGTGGTATGTAGTCTGCACTTCATAAATATTTGAATGATGAAGGTCCTTCTTTTTCCATGGTACCACACTGCTGCTTGAATCTCATAGTATGTATATTGTGTTTGATAGGTGGTCAGAAAATACTAGAATGAGTGTCATGTAATCTTTCCAGCCCTGTAAAGTAAAAATGGAAAGAAACATGCCTATGAGGTTGTAATTTAACTTTAAGCGACATAGTTGAAAATTAATTCAGGTCTTCTGATTTAAATCCTATATTCTTTCTGCTCCTTTTTCTGATCCAAAAATAGTGATTGCTATACCCTTCCTGGACAACCCATGTTATGTACCTTTGCTGAATACTTTTCAGATTTCCTTCAGTCTGTTTCTATTTTAGTAGCTAATAATTACCAAAGAGAAAGTGTTAGTCACTCAGTTGTGTCCAACTCCTTGCAACCCCATGGACTGTAGCCCATCAGATGCCTCTGTCCATGGAATTCTTCAGGCAGGATTACTGGAGTGGGTAGCCATTCCTTTCTCAGGGGATCTTCCTGACCCAGGGATTGGACACAAGTCTCCTGCATTGCAGGCGTATTCTTTACCATCTGAGCTTCCAGGGAAGCTGTTCTTAAATCATAGGAATGACCGTTTTAGTGTTTTGTTCAAGTATCTTTTCTCCCTTAATGCTGCAGAGATCAACCTATGATCCATGATTAAATTTAAAGAGATTTTTCCTCCCTTTCTCTTTCCTTTTTCTCTCCCCTTTTCTCCCTCCCTTTAAAAATGTGAAAAGCCATTCTTAGCTGGGGTTGAAGGGATACTTAAAGAACCAGGCTGCAGGTCAGACTCTGGGGTGAAGTCAGGAAAAATAATATTGAAGAAGTTGGAAAAGAAATACACAAGGATACTAGTATAAGAGAAGCATTTTCGGAGAAAGTAATGAAAAGATTCTCATGTACTCTTGGCTAAGAGTGTTGCATCATGTTATCAGTTAATTATTTGGAAAAAGTATAACAGAAACGTCACCAGTTGACTCATCTTTTGGGGGGAAGAGTTGAAGTTTTCTCTCAACATAATGATTTCGGAATTACAAATAAATGTTAGTGAGCTGGTGAATTTACAGATACAGAATCTCTGGATAAATAGGATGGATAGAATTATGAAATATGTGGCTTTTTGTGTCTGAGTGCTTTTACCTAGCATAGTGTTTTCAGACTTTATCCACGTTGTAGCATGTATCAGTAGTTAATTCCATTTTATGGGTGAATAATACTCCATTGTATGGATGTGATTTTCTGCCTATCTTAATATGAGCCAGAATGAGATTGCGGGTGAGAAGGCAGCGATAAACCCAGATGCAGACTTGCTCAGTCATAATCTTTTTGTTGCCTATTTGATTTGTTGTTCAGTCGCTCAGTCGTGTCCAGCTCTTTGCGACTCCGTGGACTACAGCACGCTGGACTTCCCTGTCCTTCACCATCTCCTGGAGTTTGCTCAAACTCATGTCCATTGAGTTGGTGATGCCTTCCAACTGTCTCATCCTCTGTCATTCCCTTCTCCTGCCTTCGATCTTGCCCAGCTTCATTTGATGTTCTTTGCTTTTTTAATCAGAAGTATTTTATATTTATTTAATCCTGAAAAAAAATCACCTTCATTATTTCTCAGAATAGTTCCTTCTCTCCTAGAATTCCTTTTACCTGAAGTTGGCACTTTAACTTCGAGCCTCCATATCTCATAACTTTGCTTTCACATTTTCTTTTTTTGTGCCCTTCCATCAATAAAAATGGCACCTGGCTCAGAGTCTTTCTCTTTTTTGTTCTTAGTCTTGCCATCATTTAGGAAAAAAGATTTGTTTGATGCATACTACACAATTCTGTCTGTACTTGCTAACAGGGAAAAATAGTCTTAGTTGAGAAAAAAAATGTGTTATCACAGAATATATAATCTGATATCTATATAATAAACGGTAACATTTAATTATACTCTCATTGTAAAGTATTTTGTTCTCAAAGTCTTATTTAGCTAAAGAACAGTCTAATCAGTGCTAAATTTTTATACTTTCCAGAAAAAATAATCTTACAAAGTATTGTTTTGTAATTTTGTTTTAATCCTTTTTCTACAGTCTATTCTGTCAGTTCATGTGAAATGTGTTTAAAAAAAAAAAAAGGAATGTGCTGGAGTGCTTTGCCAACAAACTTCCCATGGGTACTTTTTGAGACTGTTGGAAGAAAACATCCCAGTTTAGACCCACTCATTGACCTATTGGCTGTAGGTGACATAGTCAAGGAAGAGGGATAGGTTGGAATGTGTAGTCTTCTCTATACAGAGTCCTCTCTATAGGCAGATGCAGCCCAAGAGAAGGAAGAGCCCAGATGGCACTGAACTGAGGATGTTAACATAGTTCTTTTGTCAGATTCTCCCTTATGAGGAAGAGACAAGTGAGGCCTATTAAGAGAAGCCAGTAGTTCAGTGGTTGTTAATCTTCTCTGGACTTCAGAATCATCTGGGGAGCTGCTAAAAAATACAGATGCCTGGGACTCATTCCCAGAATTTTAGGTTCAGTTTCTTTGGGATGGTACATCTGTAAGTTTCCTGGAGTGATCTAATCATGCCGCCAGAGTTGAGAATCACAGCTCTAGTGGAAATCCTACATAGGAAAGGCTAGGTGGGGTGGTGGATTTTTACTACATTTGTGCATAAATCCACAAAACGGCACTCCTTTCCAGAATAATGCCACTTTGTCATCTGGACAGATGCTCTGGAGTCAGAACAAAAGTGTTCTGATAGCATCAGTTGCTAAGCTTTTTAAGTAAGTTTTCTTGTTTGTAAAATGGAGATAACAAACTATGAGATTTGTTTTGAAACTCAAATAACATTATGTGTTTGAAATGCTTGGCATGACACCTGGCATACAGGATAAGTGCACATTTAATAATGTCATCATCTTTATAGTAGATAATTTGTCAGCATGCATGGAGTATTATTAAAGGGTTCTCTTAAAAATCTGTATTCGTATAGATTGCCATGTATGTGTATATAGTCCACATTTGACATAGTCCACATAATGGCAGCTGAATAGTACATCTTGACCTTTCCTCAGTTGTGTGTATGGGTTATTTTCATTTTCCACAAATGTTGCTAGAACCAGAAATCATGTAGAAAGATTTTCCTTGGAGTACAGTTCCTTAAAAAATGAGATTACCAGGTCATATTGTATGTGGTCAGTATTTAAAAGAAAAACTCTAAAGCAAGGGTTTTATATGATGTACTATTGAGAATGTGTGGCTGTGCTTTGCCCACTCAACCAGGTGACTGGATAAGAAAGAATGTGTCTAAGAGCTGCTTGATGGACTTAAAACAGAGATTTTCAGGAAACAGGTTCATTTCTAGGCTTTAGAAATGAAATACAGCAAGAAAAGTTACCTCAAGACTTAGTTTATATTTCTCAAGAAGAATCTTGGTAAGAGTACTAGATGCTATTTGAAGAGCCACAATGATCTAAAACGTTTCTTTTTAAAAATAACAGCAGCAGTGTAAATAAATTACATTTAGTCATTAGCCAAATTGATTCTGTGTTTGTAGGAAAATATACTGAAAAGCAGGAATTATCCTTACACATGTAAGTTTTCTGAGATATGAAACTGTTATTACTAACCTTTTCTTCTTGTAAGTAGCTATGGCAAGTGAGATGTTCGAATTGTTCATATGAATACTCTCAGTAAAGAAACTATAGATGACTTCATTTTATATGCAGACAGCTTATGGAAATTAAGATTTTTCAGGAGGTGCATTCCTGCCAGAAATAATGTCCTAGTTACTTAATCTGCTCCTTGGCTAATGCGGTCATGCAAGCCTGGTAGCTGTTTAAAAATAAATATGTATTTGTGTTATATATTTTTTAAGGGACCAGGATCTATTCTTATTTAAAGCCAAATATCAGTAAATTTTTGAAGAATAATTAAATACCAGGCTATTCCTCCCCATTTCTTTTTTCCAATGTGAAATCAAAGCAATTAGCGCTTCCACTCATCACTAACCCTTCTTTTGGTTTGTGTTTTTGCAGGAGGTATATCGAATTCCGAAGAAAAGTCAAACTGAAAAGGAGAGCACAAGTAGGTATTCAGAGATATTTTGTGCATGAAAAAAGTGAAGTGAAAGTGTTAGTCGCTCAGTCATGTCTGACTTTGCAACCCCATGGACTGTAGCCTGTCAGGCTCCTCTGTGCATGGAATTTTCCAGGCAAGAATACTGGAGTGGTTTGCCATTCCTTTCTCCAGGGATCTTCCTGACCCAGGGACTGAACGCGGGTCTCCTACATTGAAAGCAGATTCTTTACCATCAGAGCCACAAGGGAAGCCCATTGATTTTCTATGTTACCCCTCAGTGTCAAGCAATTAAAAAGCTTAGAACTTTTAACATTCAGAAGAATTGTGAGATACTTTGGGAAATATGTAGTCTAGCTTTTTCCTCATTTTAAAATTTGAGGAAATCAGCTTCTATATATAAGATGGTTTCTCTGCTTCACATATTCAAAGGTACAGAGTCAAAATATATACTACTGGTATGATTCCTTTTCTTATTTTACGCATATATAGTGAAGAAATAGCCACATTTTAAGGAAATTAACACAAGGGAAAGGAACCTAGATTTGAAGGAGGAAATAGTCACTGGGCAGATCAAACTGAAACTAGATAATAATGCTTCTGAGTAGTACTTCAGGGCAGCTTTTGGAGCAGTGGCAGTGGAATTGGGTGAGAACCGTTCTAGAGACTGAGTGAAGAAGGTTAGCTTCCATCTTTGAGTAGCAAGCTGGCATTTGTTTTTTTGAGATGTAGCTCTTTGATTTTAATAACTTCCTTAGTTACTGCCTTTTTTTTTTTTTTTTTTTTAAATAAGAGACTTTTCTATTGAGGTGGTCATGCTTTAGCATGCTAAGGTGTTCTTCTACCAATTGTAAATATGCAGCATTATAAGGGCAGTGGCAGGCTTTTGCATTTTGAATTGAAAGCCTTATTAAAGGTATTGGGAACATCTTGCCTGTATGTGTTCCACAGACCTTATTAGAAATGATGAAAGCTTGAACTGAGACTTTGGTGGAAAAAGGTAGAAAAGGGCATTCATGGAAGAGTCTTTTAGGGAGTAAGGCACACAAGCATACAGGACCTTGTGTTTTGTCCAACTTCAGGACTGGGTATGTGAAGGAGAGTCCATTGATCCATTTGTTGGATAGAAATTTTATCATACAGTTATACACTATCGTGTGGAGAAAAGTCTTCAAGTACATTTTTTTTAAACCCTTTTCCCCTTAGTAACCGAACGAGGAAGGGATGCTGTAGGCCTCAGAGATCAAACAGTTGCCCCAAAGACTCCAAACAGGTCAAGAGAGAGAGACCCAGACAAACAAACTCAAATTAAAGAGAAAAGGAAACGAAGGGGCTCCCTCTCACCACCTTCTTCTGCCTATGAGCGGGGAACCAAAAGGCCAGATGACAGGTAAGTGGCCTCTGTGCGTTATTCTCTGTCTCGAGCAAGTCATTTTTTGAGAGCCCAAGCAACACACTTCTGATTTGGGGCAACATGGGCTTTTGTAATGAAAGTATTCATAAATATTGAGATAGTCTCTTTTGACAGTAATAATATTGTAAAGACGAATAGATTTTTGTTACTCGAGTGGCTTCGACTTCATAACATTTAAGTGCTATTTGAGGAGCCAAAGATTTGTTCTTTAAAGGGGTGTATTGGTTGATGGGAGATAACCTTTCAAAGATAATAGTAATATTTCCAAACAAAAGTCAGAACTTTTGTTCTCTAATGACTCTTGTGCCATACTTGTTCAAAATGTTTGATCCCTGTGGCAGAGACTATCTTTGTCATGCTGGTAGAAAAACAGGCCACATGATCACCTCCTGGGAACTAGAAAACATTTGTTCATAAGTTCTTTTTAAATTAAATATACTTAAAAAAAAATTGAGATGCAGTAGTTATGTAATCAGTTGTCAGGATTTTTTTATTATGTGGTGTTCATTAAATTTTGTCTTTTTAAGCTCTAGGGGTTCTTTTTCTGTATTCTAAATATTCTGCAAGTATATTTCCCTTGTCTATGACTTACGTTTTGATTCTTTCTGTATATTTAAGTATTCAGGATGTATTAATTATGTTATTGAATATATCATAGTATTGTATGTTTCTTTTATAGTCAATGTTTACAATATTTTAAGAAATTCTTCCCTACTTTTAATGTGATTCTGTGTGTGTGTACTTTTTTAAAAAATGAGATTTAAGTCCTTAGTCCATTGGGAATTAATTTTTGTATATATTTTACTGTAGGGGCCTGGTCTCATTTTTTTCTAAGTGAATACCCAGTTGCCCCATTATCATTTACTTCTGAAAGCTCTTCTTCCCACTGATCTCTCCCAACAGGCCTTCACACACAGGAGGATCTGTGACTAGGCTCCTGTGACTGTCTTATATTTAAGTCTTGATAGCAAGTAGGACAGACCCTTACTTGACCTTCTGGGATGTGCCTGTCTTTTTCTCACATTTATTCTTCCTTAGATTCTGCTTTGAGTATTTGCATATTCTCTGTCTAGTTAGGTATTCTTTAATATTTTTGTAAAGATTTTCATTAATGTTTTTAATTGTTTATAGTTTTCTTTAGGAAAACTTAAAAAATACACATCTTTTGGTGTATTTATTTCTGAGAAACATACCTTTTGTTACATATTCAGTTTGGTTTTAGTGTTCAGTTATGCAGTTGACCATTGCATATGTTGATCATATGTTTGTTAAGCATATAAAATTCTTACTAATTTAAAGAGAGTAGAATTTTTTTGCCCATTATGCCCCACGCTCCCCTTTTTTGTCCTTGTCAGCAGTCTAAATCATACGAATTTGTTTTGGTTTTCCTTTCTAATTCTTACACCTTGTTCATGTTACTGTGCTAGTAATACCTTCAATGCAAATCATAGGATGAAAGCATTTTTTATCTTGGTAATTGATTTCTACTCATATTTATCATGGAGTGTTTTGCTTTTGTATGATTTTTGGCCAGTGCCAAATTGGAGTTGGTGTGGTTAATGGTTTAGCACTGAGTGACATAACATTTACTAGCGCTTTGGTTATGTCCCTGATTTAGGGAAAAACTTTTTGTGGTGCTTTATTGTTTTTTTTCTAGATATGATACACCAACTTCTAAAAAGAAAGTACGAATTAAAGATCGCAATAAACTTTCTACAGAGGAGCGTCGGAAGTTGTTTGAGCAAGAGGTCGCTCAGCGTGAGGCTCAGAAACAACAGCAGCAGATGCAGAACCTGGGAATGACGTCTCCACTGCCCTATGACTCTCTTGGCTACAATGCCCCTCATCACCCATTTGCCGGCTACCCACCAGGTTATCCCATGCAGGCCTATGTGGATCCCAGCAATCCGAATGCTGGAAAGGTGCTCCTCCCCACACCCAGCATGGACCCTGTGTGTTCTCCTGCTGCTTACGATCACTCTCAGCCCTTGGTGGGACATTCTACAGAGCCCCTCGCTGCCCCTCCACCTGTGCCAGTGGTGCCACATGTGGCAGCCCCTGTGGAAGTTTCCAGTTCACAGTATGTGGCCCAAAGTGATGCTGTGGTACACCAAGACTCCAGTGTCACTGTCTTGCCAGTGCCAGCCCCAGGCCCAGTCCAAGGGCAGAATTACAGTGTTTGGGATTCAAACCAACAATCTGTGAGCGTACAGCAGCAATACTCTCCTGCACAGTCTCAAGCAACCATATATTACCAAGGACAGGCTTGTCCAACTGTCTATGGTGTGACGTCACCCTATTCACAGACAACTCCCCCAATTGTGCAGGTAACTAATTTTGGAAACCCTCTTTTCTGTGAATCTGATGAAGGTGGGTGTCCTATCTTTGACCACTTTTAGGCTGCTAATTTTGAATATACTAATTATCTGTTTTATCACAAGTTATTTAACAGCTTAAGATAATAAGTAAGTATCTCAATTTCTGTGGGTCAGGAATTCAGAAGCACTTTTGCTGGATGGTTCTGGCTCAGAGTCTTTGATAGAATTACAGTCAAGGTGTTAAGCAGGGCTGTAGTGATCTGAAGGCTCGACGGAGGATGGAACATTTACTGAAAGCTCACTCACATGTTAGCTGGTCTTGGTTCCTTACTCCACTCTAAATAGGACTGCTGGCAGTATTCGAGCTGGTTTCCCCCAGAGGGACTGAAGAGGGAGGGAGGGAAGGTGATTATTTTTGTGGTTTTTAATCAAGTTTTTAAAAAATTTTTGTAAAACCAATACATTTTAAGCTTTTCTTAAAAAGAAGACTGTTTTAAGGCATCATCTTTAGCACATTGCTGTGTCCCTCCCATCATTCCTCATCACCCTTAAAGGTGAATTGTGATGGCAGAGACTCCCTGAGATGTTTCCTGTATACATTACTTAGTATTGAAGTAAAAGAAGTAATTTTTGCTTCCGTTAGTTTTGTGTGTGTGTGTGTGATGAGGCTGTACCAAAATTTTGCTCAGAAAACTACGACAAAGTATCCTGCTTTTTTCTTTCCCCTTTTTAAAGTGTCCTGCTTTGATTCTGAAAAACCTAAACTGTATTAACTGCCTTCATGTTTTATGATCTCTTTTACCACATTTGTATATTTTAAGTATTTTGAATTTGGGAGGTTTTTTTTGATGTTTTTCTGTGTAACATGATTCTTATCCATTTTTCCAAATTATTCTGTATTTTTATGTATATGTGTTTTGATGGCTATATAATACATTTGCTTGTAAGGTTATTGTTTATCTGTTTTCCTGGAGTAGTTGTTTAAATTGAGAGTTTTTTTTCATAATTATAAATATCACTCCACTGGACATTCTTATGCTTGGTTTTGTATGTGTGTGATTTTCTTTTCATGTTTGGCTTAGAATTAATGCTATAGTGTTAAATACAGCTGGTAAGAGAATGGGCATTATTGGTTTTTGGCTGTCAGTTTTCTTAGCTTTTTACAAAAAATTGTTTTACAAATTTGTAGTAAAATACTCTTCATTGAAAGTTTTAAAAAGTTAATGGATGTTTCCTCCAGTCAAGATCTATGTCAACTTGAAGTCAGATACTCCTTTATTAGAGCTAGAAGTGTATGAATTGTGAATTTCTTCATTTTATCTTTTAGAGTTATGCCCAGCCAAGTCTTCAGTACATCCAGGGACAACAGATTTTCACAGCTCACCCACAAGGAGTGGTGGTACAGCCAGCTGCAGCCGTGACTACCATAGTTGCACCAGGGCAGCCCCAGCCTTTACAGCCAGTAAGAAAGATTTTAGTTGATAAAAGTGTTATTGGCTACCTGTTGGCTTAGGGCCCCATTCCTATGACCTCATTTAAATTTAATTACCTATTTAAGGGCCCTGTCTCCAGATACAGTCACATTGGGGGCTGGGGCTTCATATGAATGTGAGAGAGGCAGAATTCAGTTTATAACAGTGATTATAAAGTTTTGGGGCTTCCAAGTGACCCAGCGGTAAAGAAATCCTCCTGCAGTTCAGAAGACGCAGGAGACATCACAGGTTCGATCCCTGGGTTGGAAAGATCCCCTGGAGGAGGGCATGGCAACCCACTCTAGTATTCTTGCCTTGGAGAATCCCATGGACAGAGCAGCCTGAAGTTTTTATGTTGTTTCATAATGTAGCAGTAAATTTTTAAGAGCTATTTGTTTAGGGAAAAAAAAACTCCAACCTGGTCACCCATTTGTATATTTTTAAAATGTAAATATAAGATTTCAAACATAGAAAATAAATAATGGATAAACGTTAACATTCTATCACATTTGTTTATGTCCTAAGTCCATTCAGCTAATCAGTACCCTGGAGTTAGTTACATGCCATTTAGCATTGGGTTTTTTTAAGATCAAAAAATATTGTTCTAGATAATGAGCTGCTGAATATTTTTAAATATGATGCATTGGATAATGAACTTGGAGCCTGCTCTAGATTTTCTGATAGATTACTAAAAGCTGTTCATGTAAACCATCTCTGATCATTTCCCAGATTGTACCCTTCTTTTTTTTTTTTTAAGAAGTATATGTAATGTTTTTATTGAAACATACTGCTTAAGGTGACTACTTTTGTCCTTTTCAGCCAAATTAAAAGAAATGTTCCTGGGACTTCCTTCGCAGTCCAGCAGTTATGGCTTTATTTTTCCGCTGCGGGGGGTGTGGGTTTGATCCCTGGTTGGAGAACTAAGATCCTATAACCTGTGTGGTGTAGCTGAAAAGTGAAAAAAAAAAAAAAAAAAAAAAAGAAATGTCACTGATCAACTGATCAGGTCCTTGTATGTGTCTGTCTTTTTAGCCTGAAATGGTTGTGACAAATAATCTCCTGGATTTACCACCCCCATCTCCTCCCAAACCAAAAACCATTGTCTTACCTCCCAACTGGAAGACAGCCCGAGACCCGGAAGGCAAGATTTACTACTACCACGTGGTCACCAGGTAAGAAGAGCTGCTGGATCCCCACATCAACTTTCAGGTGGCCAAAGAAGCTGCCTCCACGAGAGAGTTTTATGTTGATAGACTTGTTACTAGCTGTTAACTGTGCTTGAGGGCTGCTGGCTTTCCAGAAACACATCATAAATGTTAGAACATATGTTAGACTTCTGTCCTTTTTAGTTAACATTCTGGTGTTTTTAATCTGCAAGATTCTTTTGAAGAAAGTTAAGGAATCTTTTTAAAAAATGGTAATAACTTCATCTAGCATAGTAGATTTCTCAGGTCATGGACAGACCTTTTCTGTAAAAAGCCTGAGAATAATTATTTTAGGCTTTACACGCGTAACAGTCTTTGGCACTACTGTTCAATTCTGTTGTTGCGTAAGCAGCCACAGACAGTATGTAAGTGAATGGGCATGTCTTTGTTCTGAGTAAACTTAATTTGGTTCGTGAGTCTTAGTTTGACCCATGCTGTATATAAAAAAACCTGATTTATCTTATTAGAATTTAAAAATATATTTTAGGCAGATAGCTTTATGTGAATATATATGTGTTCTGTATACATTGGTATATAATGTAAGTTGTTGGGGTGCATGTTTTGTCATCTGCTTTATTTACCAGTTTATAGAACTTCCCTTATCAATTAATATAAAACTACATCATTTTTAATACTTGCTTATTTGTCGCAGGGGTCAGTAGACTATGCCCATCCCATGGGCTACTTGTTTTGGCAAAGTTATTTGGAACACACCCATTTATTTAGGAATTGGTTATGGCTACTTTCATCCTCCAGTCACAGTAGACTAGTTGTAAAAGAGATCATTTGGTCCACAAGGTCACAGATCCTTTACAGAAGAAGTTCCCCTAACCCCTGCTCTTCTGTATGACTATACCAAATTTTATTTAACCCATTCCAGTGGATGGATTTTCACTATTTTATATATAGCTCTAAACCTAGACATTATTACAGATGCTAATAATAATTTTACTACCTTCTTCAGGCAGCTTCTTAGAGGCAAAATATTTGATCAAAAGTGATATACATTTTAAAGTAACATGTATTGTCAGCTTATCATTTAAAGAAAAAAATCATACCAATTTTGACTCCCACAAAATGTATATACAAAGGTACCTTTTTCTTTATGTAGGTTCTTTAACTCATGTAAGGTAGTAGATAAGAAACCTTACTTTCATTTTCAGTTCTTTTATTTTTGAGATGGAAACTCTTCATTAGCTTAATGACCATTTTTATCTTTTATGAATTGCTTGTTTGGGGCATCTGCCATTTTCTGTTAGCATTGTTAGATCTCGTAATCCAAGAATATTGCAAGTTCTTGTTGGTAACGTCTTGTGACAGAAGGAAATGAAAAATTTCATACAGTCAAGTATTTTCCTTTCAACTTAGGTATTCATTACTCCTGTAAAAATATCTTTATAAAGCAAGCCCGTGTTATACTGCTGACTGAAAGTGTTGTGACTTTAAAAATCATTGTCTGCAAATTTTACCAGAACTTTGTTGTTTTTTTTTTTCAATACCAAAGCAAACTTTATCACTTTTTTCCAGGGGAAAAAAAATTGTATTTCTTATTTATGTCTGCACTTTTCTAGCTTTTCTTCAGCTAGCACCTAAGAGCATAATACCTCCCTCTCTGTTTAATTCCCATAATAAAATCCACAACTGCATGTGGTTCTTTGATTACAATAGAAATCTTGAGCCCATTTTAAAAAATTCTGTTGGTTAGAGATAATTTCATAATCATCTACAGAACTGACTTACATCAAATGTTTTTAATGTTGCTGACTAAAAATTGCTGTGGTAGAAAAGCACAGGACTGTAATGACAGGATAGACCTGTCAGGTATGTTGCTAGCTTCTTGGAGGCTTTTGACATTTTAAGTGATTCCCCTTAACAGCATTTCTAGTGACAACTGATTCTGACTCCTGAATATGAGTTTCCTTACTTCTACTTGTTACTTCACAGATCTAGGTTTTTTAACAAAAACAAAGCCACTTTTGCCTCCTTGCCTTCAAAACAACCATAAACATGCAATGAGGTAATTTCCTGGCAATCCAGTAGTTAGGACTCTGGGCCAGGATCCCAAGGTTCAATCCCTGGTTGGGGAACTAAGATCCCTGCAAGCTTTGCAGTGCAGCCAAAAGAAAAAAGAAAAAAACATGCAAAGAGTTAACATGGTTGAACTTTTTCTTTCTTTCTTTCTTTTTTTTTTTTTTTTTTGTAGTCGAGACTATTTTTAGCAGAGGGCACAAGTTTTTAACCTGTTCTTCACATCTTTTCCATTTTGTCAATCATCAAACCAGAGGAGCAAAACTATTATTAATAATACAAATAAGAAGACTCCTAAAGCAGGAAAGAGTTTTCTCACATGATCAAGGATTGTGAGGAGGGTGTTGTGATTTATTTTATTTTGCTCCCAAGTACATGCTAGGTACGATTATGATTGATTTCTTCACCTGCAAAGGGGTGGCATAGGGAGGCGCCTACTGCATGTACTTTCCTTAGCCTTTGCTGAATGCTTATGTAGGACATTAAGAGCCAGATGAGAGCCAGACAGAATATTTGGTTTTACTGTTGTCTTTGATAACTAGTGAACGTTGCCACAACATTGGCTATAGAAATACAGTGGCCTAAACAATGTGTGTGTGGGATAGAGTTCCTGCTGTTGGGAATAATGTCCCTTTCATGGAGCTGACTTACTCTGTGTTTCATTGCATGTTATATTTTTATGAGTATATGAGATACCTATGCCAGGGTCCTCTGTTTTCTGGCCATGACAGCATGGCTGTTCTTACCTTCTTCTAGGCAGACTCAGTGGGATCCTCCTACTTGGGAAAGCCCAGGAGATGATGCCAGCCTTGAGCATGAAGCTGAGATGGACTTGGGAACCCCAACATATGATGAAAATCCCATGAAGGTGAGTGTGGCTTACTTGTTTCCTGGGAGTCTTTGTCTTGTCATTTTTTAGTACCATTAGCCTCGTTATCTTGGAATTCTGTTTTCCTTATTGTTCTGGAGAATTAGCCGTATGAAACATGCTTGGAGGTGGAAGGGGATCCACACAGTACAGAAGTAGGTATGGTAGGAAAAAAAAAACCCTTTATTTTTATTGCTCCCCTTTCGTCATATTCCCTCTCTGGAGATAAATACTGTTAGCTTTTTAATGCAGAGGTTCTCAACTAGGAGCAGTTTTGCTCCTCAGGAGACTTTTGATAATATTTAGAGATAGTTGTGCTTGTTACAGCTGAGGGGATGGATGCTCCTAGCTTCCAGCTGAATTAGGATTAGAGGTCATGTAAATCAGTGCGACTCTCAGCAATTCAATTAACTTTTATCCTTTTTCACTTGGAACAGGACTCATTGTCTCCAAGAAGGTGGTGTCTTGAATGAAGTCAAAGATAATATATCTGTGTTCTAAGATTTGAATAGTATTTAATTTTGAAAATAAGAGGCACTTAACTAGTTAGGTCAGTGGAGAAACATGGGAGAGAAAAGTAGGGAAGGAATTGGAGTGAGAGAGAATTAAAGTGGAAACAAGTCCTTACCTCATTTTCTATTTTATTCATTTTGAGGGATATGTTTTTCTTTGTTCAATGTTATAGTTAGCATTCCTTTAGTCTGAAGAATTTCCTTTAATATTTTGAGTATTTCAGGTCTAGTGGTGACGAGTTCTCGTTTCTGTTTGTCTGAAAAGGTCCTTATCGTAACCCTTCTCTTCTTGGCAGATGCTATTTTTCAGAGTAGTTTTAGGCTCCGTTCAGCGTTGAGCTGAGCGTGCAGTTTCCATGCATGTCCTGTCCCTACACATGCACAGCGTCCTCCTCTGTAGCAGGCTGCAGGGTGTGGTGCATCCACTGCAACCTGAATCTACACTGGTGCATCATTATCACCCAGTCCGCGGTTTGCCTCAGGGTTCTTGGTACTTCTGTGGGTTGGACAAGCGTGTCGAGGCATGTGTCCCCTGTTAGAGTGCACCGCGTGGTCTCTCTGTGCTCCCTTCTTCATGGTGTCCTCCCTCCCCATCCCCCATCCCTATCCACGACAACCTCTGATCTTTTTACTGTTCTCTAGTTTTGCCTTTTATAGGATGTCATATATTTGGACTCTGTAGCGTTTTCAGATTCACTTCATTCACTTAGCAGTATACATTTAAGGTTCTCCCATACTTTTTCATGGCTTGGTAGCCTATTTCTTTTTCGCATTGACTAAATAACCCATTATATTAGATGTGCCTCGTTTTATTTGTCCATTCACCAATTGATGGACCTCTGGGTGGTTTCCACTCTTTGACTGTTATGAATAATGGTATATGAATGGTGGTGTACACGTCTTCGGACATACATTTTCATTTCTTTTGGGTGGATACCTAGGAGTGGAACTGCTTGGGTCAGTTAGGCAATGTTGATATGTGCGTCTGACTTCTTAAGCAGCTGTCCTGTTTTCTTGCATCGCTGCATCACTGTGCATGTCTGCCAGTAGTGCGTGAGGTTTCCGTAGGAGAGCTCTCGCAGAGGCAGGTGCGTGTGCGCTCAGTCGTGCCCGACTCTGCAACCCCGTGGGCTGCAGCCCACCAGGCTCCTCTGTCTGTGGGATTTCCCAGGCAAGCATACTGGAGTGGGGTGCCATTTCCTTCTTCAAGGGGATCTTCCTGACCCAGGTATCAAACCCGTATCTCCTGCACAAGTCGGAGGCTTTGGATTTCTTCCAAGACCATAGTCTCTATCCTGGGGACCTAGGCTGACTATGATAACCAGGGACTTATTTGGATCACCTTCCTCACTGGTGTCCTACTGTATTCACCTAGTTAGCATCTCAGACAGAAGGGTGCCTGTGGGGTGTGTGTTTCTTCCTTCTGTTCTTTTTCTTCCCCCATCTTTAGGGTCTTCATTTTGATTTTAAAGCCCTTGGAAGTGAAGACCATAATACTGTAAATTTTCATTAGTTCATAAGCATTGTGTGAGGTATTACACATAGAAGGAAAAATAAATCTGAGTACTAGTCCTCATGAAGTTCAGTCTAAGAAAACAGCCACATCTGTAAACCTGAATCCCTGTAGTTGAAGAAGGTACAGAATGCTATGGGAATACAGTGATTAATGGTCTAAGAAAATGTACCAGTGATATGTCATAGAAAACATAAGTTGACCTATAGCTAAGCTGAGCAGGAAAGAGGATTCTGGGCAAATAAAGTAGTTTTTGCAAAGTATAAAGTCAATACAAAACAGAGCATATATAGAGAGAGAGAATAATAAAAATAATTTGATTATGGTGAGAGTTTGGGTACTTATGGGGTAGTGAGCCAGACAAAAATATGGAAAAGTATGTCAGATTTTAATGGTCTAAGATCTTGGTGTCCTCCCAGTGTGATTATTGTATGATTAAAAGCCATGGATGCTTTTAAAGCAGTGAGTCTGGCAGTCAAGTGTGTCCCCTGAGTGAAACAGGCCCGTTTGAAAAAATGAGGTTGGTTGCAGTGGGACCCAGATTGAGGAGTATTGTAATAGTTTAGGCAAAGTGAGGAACTCAGAATGGAGATGTTGAGGATTCATGCAGAGGCATCTGAGAAGCATCACTTGGGGCTAAGGACACAAGTGGATATGAAAAAGGCCAGGAACAGCCCTTATTTGTTGAAACTGCTGTGGAAACAATTTGTTCCTGTTTCCCCACTTCCTGCCCTCCTCCTCCCACGCCTCTTTTTGGTATATAGTGCCTGGTCTAGAACCAAACTGGTTATTTTGCTGTTTTTGTTATCAAAGGTGGCAGGAACTTCAAAACAATATACTGAGTTTTTTTTATTGTTTTCAAGGATGTTTCTTTCTTAACCTTTGAATTGGTGTGTACAGGTTCGTGTGTTGCAGAATTTAGGTTGAATCACATGCAGTGTTTCTGATAGCTCAACTTCTTCTGGACCAGGCTCCTGGTCAGAGCTCAGGTGACTGCTCAGTAACTGGTTTTAAAGCCCTGCAGCCTCACCAAGTCAGAGATTAAATTAGAAATGCACTGGAATTATTTTGCTTTCTGAACACATACCCCATTCAGAGAAAAGCAGGACGTGCCTGTTGACACAGTGCCCTCACTGAGGGCCTGGCCTCCTCTATAGGACCCAGAGCCTTGAGGTAGTTTTCATACCTTGAGGGGTTTTCTGTACTTAACTGCTGTTACTACTCATTTCTGAGATCCCACAAGAGAAAAGCTTAGGGTGTGATGAAATTATCTTGGCTTACTCAGGGTATAGTTGATCCCTTGCTACGTGAGGTCTTATTGTGGAGCACAGCCATACTCTCTACTGCTAGAAAAAAATAACCACAAAATCTCAAAGCAAAACATTTGAAAATTTGCGTTTTTGTTTCCTGAAACCAGAGGATGAATCTGTGTGTTCTTTCTACCCTGCCCTCCCTTTCCTGGTCCCACAGCCACAGAAAGTAGAAAAGGGAAAAATATGCAAAGCATTTATAACAAGTCAGAGAAACCTGATTTACAGAAACCAGGGGGTGGAACACCTTTGTCTGGAGCCAGTCCAGAGCAGAGGGAGTTGAACTGTCCCTTCATCACCAGCACCTTCATACTGTTGATGGAAAAAGAGGAATCGGAACTGGTGATAGGCTGTGCTGTAAGCAGCCAGCAAAAACCTGAAGTACCTGTAATGCCAACTGCAGCTCCTACATCCACCTGAAGCGAGTTGTATTCGAAGGGGGATGCTCATAATCTTTTCCATGGACAAGTACACTTCTAGGAAGAGGCTTGATCTAAAATGTGGGAAGATGGCCTTACCTGGCAGATGCTCTGAATGCCAGGGCTGCCAGCCTCTTCCCTCTCTGCAGTGCCTGATTGGGGTGGGGGGCGGGGCAGGGACTGGCAGCTTCCCCACTTGCAGTGCTGGAGGGAAGCTTTCCTAGTGTGTTATCATTTCAGCATCTTAAGACTGAGGATCTTCTGTCTTTGAATCTATTCATCTGGTCAGTGACTTGGATGACTCTCATCTCTTCCCCTTCCCACCCCCAGTACCTTGGTACCTCTTTAGTCTTTCTGTTCCTGGACTGAGGCTACCAGCCTTGAAGGAGCCTTTCCTGCATGCTGAGACTGTCTCCTACAGTCTAGGAGACTAGGACGCGGAGCATGGTATTTGGACCACGATCGGGTGGGAAGCGCATTCTGCCTTTGTCCCAGAGTCCTGGAATGTCAAGAGATGGGAGAGGTGGAGTCGGTGAGCCTGGGGCTAACTTCACAACGTGGGGTGCTACATCTCACAACAGGGACCTGAGTGGTCCAAGTCACACAGCACATTCCTTTGCAGAGGTAACCAGAAACAAATGTTTACCAGCTGTACCCAAGATCGACTTTCTCTTAGGATAGAGAATTAGAACTTGCTTTATAGAAATGAGGCTGGAGCCAGATGGCTGGATTTAGACATGAAGGGAGAGTGGTAACAATGGCTCAGCTGACTCCAGGTTGTGTCCCGTTCGGATCCTATAAATACCAAGAGTTGGGTGTCCCATCTGGGGACATCACTGACCTGACCTCTCATCCTTGCACCGTGGTGTTTTCTTTACCATTTCTAGACCTCAAAAAAGCCTAAGACAGCAGAAGCAGACACCTCCAGTGAGCTGGCTAAGAAAAGCAAAGAAGTATTCAGAAAAGAGGTAAGGTTGGCTGGGATGTGGGCACTAAGCTTGGAAAACTTAAACTTGAGCCCCATTCCTTCTTGTCCAAAGTGGGCACAGCTGTTTGCAGTACTAGGTGGCCCTGCGTTTGGGTGTCCCCTTGCTTCTGTGGCTGGACCGTGCAGTTGTTGTTTGGTGACACATGGGTATGGTCCTTCGCAGCTGGATAATCAGCACTTTCATATCCACTGTAGCATTTTACCCCCCCACAACAGCACTCAAGGCAGAAGCACCAGAGTGCTTCTGAGGAGCACTTCTTGAGGAGCTCTTGAGGTTCAGAGGATACAGGCTCTAGACAGAAGACTTGAACTTGTGCCTTCTGGCTCAGAGTCCTGATCTCCATGACGGCTCATTTGGTGGCTGCCTAGTCCTCCACCAATGGAGAGAACACAGCTCCTCTATATGCTGTTAGAAGTGTATGTTTCCAGTTCTCAGAACACTAACCTTCCTGCCTCGGGGCATCCAGATTCTAAATTCCAGTCTTCATTCATCGAACGGGCTCATAGTCCATTGGAGGGAGCAGACCTGCAAAGAAGTGATGGGGCTCAGAAGCCACTACTCAGGGCGTGAGGAAGGGCTCTTGAGTCAGGGGTCAGGACTGACCGGATATGCAATGCAGGCAGAAGGTGGCATCCCTTTCCTGGACTCTGGGAGGCTGTGGCTCAGGGTGTGGTGGGGGTGGGGGAAGATGAGGCTAAACAGTATTGTGCTTCTTCATACTGAATTACAGGGAGCCACTGCAGGGTTTTAAACTGGGAATAATGAAGTCCCCTGTTGTACTCAAGGAAATGGGTTGAAGGGAGAGTATGGAAGCAGAAGACCACAGAAAAACTTGTGATCGAAAGCCTTCCTCAAGGATAAACCTTACTGTTTCACTGTCACTGTATAAAATGATCGGCATTTCAGCTCAGCCAGCTAGCAGCTGTTTCTTTAGTGCCAACCTGGTGATACAGCCTTGTCATTTGAGTGTCTGAAAGCTCACTTTCAGGAATGGGTAGACCCTGTTCATGGTGCTCCCTGATGAAGCGACTCACCGCCGAGGTCCTGCACCTAGATCACTCTTGAGAACTACGGGCTAGGACAGACTACAGAGACAGCTCAGGAGGACATGGGAAGTTGTGTACTGACTGGGGTCTTAACCCAGATGGTCTCTAACCAGTTGCTCTAACATGCGACCATCCGTCTGCTTTACACTGATGTTGTGTAAATCCCATGAAGTGCAACACTTACAGAATCTAAGCAGTCTTCAAGAACAAAATACCTGCATTCCTGGGGTTACTGAGCCTCCTGGTAGCACAGAAAGGCCCTTTCTGCCCTGCTTGCAGGAGCCAGAGAATTTAGCTACAGTCTTTTTATGAGAAGGACAGGAGACTTCTTAACTGAAACCTGGGGCTGCCATGAGGTTCAGCGTGGAGTCCTGCTCTTCTGTCCCTCCATTGCCCAGTCCATCCAGGGGAGCCCTGTCCCTCTTGGGGCTATCCTGGATCCTTTTCTCTTGTCCCACTGGCATACTAGACTCCTTCCCACACCAGCCAGCCTGAGTGAGGGAAAGGGAAGGACAGGCTGGCTCTGCTTGCTGCCTTTCTGCGTTTCCTCAGGACAACGTTCTTGCCTTCTCTTCCCTCTGCCTGCAGATGTCCCAGTTCATCGTCCAGTGCCTGAACCCTTACCGGAAACCTGACTGCAAAGTGGGAAGAATTACCACAACCGAAGACTTCAAACACCTAGCTCGCAAGGTATTCTCCCCTGCTTGTGGTCTGACAACGTTCTCGGCACACTAGACCTTCTAAAAAGGTCCCTTTCATCATAAAAGGGGAGGTTTTCCTTGCCACATGCCCAGGCTGGAGACCCAGAAACATAAGGGGGAGATTTGGGAAGGGAGGCGACCCTCCCTCCTGTTAGTGGTTCTCTAACAGCTGAGCTGAATTCTGATGACTTCAGCACCAGCCTGCCCCAACCTCCCTGCGTCTAATTCACCTCCGAGTCTCACTGAGAAGGGTCCTGGGGCAGAAGACTGCCTTCCCCCTGAATCATTTCCACTCTGATTGGTGGCCTGTGGTCTCTTTCTGTGTCCTGGACAGCTGACTCATGGCGTTATGAATAAGGAGCTGAAGTACTGTAAGAATCCCGAGGACCTGGAGTGCAATGAGAATGTGAAACACAAAACCAAGGAGTACATTAAGAAGTACATGCAGAAGTTTGGGGCTATTTACAAACCCAAAGAGGACACTGAATTAGAGTGACCTATGGGGCCAGGGTGGGAGGCCGGGCAAGCTGGTCGGAGAGACTGCGGGGAGAAGGCATCCTCTCCCCACCCCACCGTCAGGGCTGTGTGCTCCTGGTGACACGAAACCCTGGGGACTTCAAACCTGCGGATTTCAACTGAAAGCCACAATACTGAGCTCCATCTACAACACGTGGTCCCTGGTTGTGAGCTGTTGGTAGAGGCCATCAGAGGCGAGGGGTTAGGCCCTTGAGGCCTTCCCTGCTGAGACCTGGTCAGCCTGACCCCACTCCAACCTGGGTCTCCTCCTTGGCGGTGCTGTCGGCGCACAGGCTCATGCGCATCCCCACCCACAACCCCGACCCTGACCGTCTGTATTATATTTTAATGTATATGTGAATATATTGAAAATAATTTGTTTTTTCCTGGGTTTTGTTTTTTTGTTTTGCTTTTAAGCCTCTATGTGCTAGGATCACAGAAGACTTTGTAAGGATGGTTTAAGTTCTCCTGCAAGGTTTAATTTGTTATCATGTAAATATTCCAAAGCAGGCTGCCTTGTGGTTGCGGCCGGCCTTGTGCTATGTTGATAAGATTGATTTACTGCTTAAAATCACTTTACTTTATCCAATTTTTACTGAACTTTTTATGTAAAAAATAAAATCAATTAAAGAACTTGGCACGTTTGTCTATAGTGTTGGCACTGAGAGAGAAAGGAGGTGGTGGCCATAGGTGTGTGAAGTCCAAGGTTAATCTTGAGATTGGAGTTTATTCCAGGCCTTCCCCACAGGTCCTGCTGTGACTGAGCTAGGCATTTTACCACGTGCAATTCCAAGCCAAGGAAGTAGACCTGCCACCTCTCTGGCGCTGGGCTTCTTTAGTTAGGTTAATAGGCCACTCAAGAGAAAGGCAATTGTCTTTGCCTTTGTACCTTGTGGCTGGTGAGAAGTGACTTCCCAGCCATGCTCATCTGATGTCTGGGTTCCCTGACTCTCCACCATGCCCCCCGCCACTGGGCTTGGATCCTAGAGGAAGCTCTCATCAAAGGGGTACATAGCTGAGGTGATAAGAGGACGCNGCCTTTGTACCTTGTGGCTGGTGAGAAGTGACTTCCCAGCCATGCTCATCTGATGTCTGGGTTCCCTGACTCTCCACCATGCCCCCCGCCACTGGGCTTGGATCCTAGAGGAAGCTCTCATCAAAGGGGTACATAGCTGAGGTGATAAGAGGACGCAGGGCTCAGCGGAGACACACCCACCCTTGATGGACCAGTTGCCTGGGCGGTGAGAGGGGCCAGGGCATTCAGGCCAGCCTGGGGCCAGCCCATCTTGCAAAGAGGCTAGTCCCACCTCCCTTAGTGGGGTGGTTTTGCTCAGTGCAGCAATGCCCTTGGGGAAGAAGCTGGGGCCTGCCAGATCTTGGGGGCGTGGAGCAGTTGGAACACTCACTGCCTGCTGGGCACTTAGCGCTCTGGTTGGGTTCCTTTGATCCTCTCAGCCCAGAGGCACACAAATTGAGGAGACTGAGGTTCATAGAGGCTCAGTAACTCTTTATCTTTGTGTCAAAGATTGTGAAGAGACAAAAAAAAAAACATCTATTTTAAAGGCATACCCATTAAATATGCTATTTAACAAGGTAGCCAAAGTATTTCCCGTGGGGCTACAGCCTTACACCGTTAACCCTAACTCAAGCATGTTATATCAGATGGAGAAACCCTGATTTAACCCCCTTAACATTTTAGTGTTGTTAAGGAAGATGTTTCAGCTACTGTGTTTGAGCACACTAAAAAGTGTTTCTCTTTGAGGTAGGTTTCCCATGCAGAGGTGCAGCCATATGCACTGCCAGCAAGCCCAACTCCAGGCTTCACATTTTCCCAGGAAATCCAGGCAGCCTTTTGTTAAAGGGTGGTGACCAGGGAGTTGCCAGGTTTTAGAAAGGACCACTTTGAAGAGGAATTCTGTGACTTCATTTCCCCTGGAGTGTTTTGTTTTTGTTTTGTCAAAATCTTTACCTTCCAGTCACCCTTTGAAACCTTTAGGCTCAAATCCCCTCAGTAGTGATGAGGGTTACCGGCTAATCCAGGGGCCAGTTCATTGCTCTCAATGCAGGATTTCACACTCATTGCCGATCTAATCCTCCACAGTCCTCTGGCCAACTCCTTGCCGGTGAGATGTCTCCAGTGCTTTGGCCTCTTTAAAGCTGACCGAACACCAAGCCTTTCTCTCCTGGGTTATTGCCCAAGGGTCATCTCCAGGTGAGGGTGGCTCCAAACCTGCCCTGATCTTAAGGATACGAGTTACAGGGTTAAGCAGCCCTGGTAAACTCTGAGGAACAGCAGCTGCAGCAGTCTCCCAGCACAGCCAACACCGGTCACATCTCAGTGAGGGGACGGAATCTAGCCTGGGGACCTGGACGGTAGCTGGATCCAGTCTGCTGAGTTTAGATGGCTGTATTTCTTCAGCACTCTGATCCTGATGGATGCCAGCATGTAGCATTGTTCCTTCCTAGGCAGGGCCAGTCTGCTGTAGCAACATGCTGAAAGCACAGTGACGGACCTGCTGCTCCTGCGTTCAGGGCGGCCATATGCGAGGCATGCAGGTGGTCTGGCTGCAGCTGCCCTGTCCTCAGGTAGGTGGGATGACCTGCCTGTCCTTGGCTTGTGTGGAAGCATCTTTGGACCTCCCTCTCCTGAGTCTGCAATGTGGGTCCTGAAAGGACCTCTGCAGAAAAAACACTCTGCCTTTTTCTCACCTAAAGATGCCCAGAGGCCCTTGGTAACAGAGTCCTAGTTTCCCAGGACCAGCCTGCCTCTTACTGCCTGCCCAGGAGTGGGGCAGGCTTCCAGCTTCCCCTTGAGGCTAGTCACAGCCCAGATGAGGAAAATATTCTCAAACCTAAGGCCTGAGAGTTCCAGCAGGTGGGAGGCTTCTGAAGGTGCCAGTCTGTTGTTCTCCAGCTAAGGAAGCTTAAGTTTGAAAAGGAAAGTGCTTCCTAACACACTTCAGCTGAGGAATGGCAGATGCAGGATGTGGCCTCGACTCTGCCCGCAGAACTCACCCATCTCCTGCAGGTGCACACTGCCTGCCATCTCAGGGGTGCCTTTCACCTTAGGGACCCCAACCTTTTTCTGGGCCTCTGCCACATTAGCTGCCCAGCTGTCTCCCAGGCCCACGGAGCCGGACAGAGCCAACAACAGTCCAGAGTTCCCTTTAATATGGGGTACCAAAGTAGAAAAAACAGTTGAGAGTAAGTATGGGGAGGTAGAGTGGGGATAGTGGGGGCGAGACTGCTGCTCCCTGTCTGGCTGTCCCCCGCCCACATCCTGATCCCTGTCCTGGAGGAAGGCAGGGGGAGGGGAGGTGACTGGTGCCAGGATCTTGTGTGTCCCCCTGAAACAGAACAAGCCGAGGTCACCAATGCCAGGAAGCCCATAAAGGAGAAGGTGTGTGAGGTGGGGGTGGTGGGGAGCACCAGAGCAGGTTCCCTGAGAGGCCAGGCTGCGCAGCCACGACTCACACCATGGAGCCACCCTCAGCTGGGGGACCCAGGGCCCGAACCACATCTTCACGGCCCATGGCCGCAAGGGCATCTGCTAGCGCTCTGAGGGTGGCGCCACTGCCTTCCTGGACAGCCCAGTCCCTCAGCAGGGCAGAGGCGGGCCCCGGGCTCCGGGCCATGGTCTCGACTGCCTCGGCCTGGTAGCCCAGGCGGCCCGCCAGGCCCCGCCAGCCGTCGGCCGGTTCACCCGACACCTCCAGGAGCCGTTCCACTTCCTCCTGCTGCTGCCGAGGAAGGTGGAGGTAAAGCTGGCAGCCAAGTGCAGGCGGCGGCCCTGGGATGGGAGATGTGAGGGGCACGCGAAGGTTAGACAGACTGGTACGACGGGGCTGGGCAGGTCTAAAGGGCGATAGGTAGGGGAAAGGGCTCACCTTGGTTGGGGGCACAGGGCTCCAGGCCAGCTGGAGAGTCCCGGAAGACACTGCTGTCCCCATGCAGCTGGTCCCTGCTGAGGGCCCCCAGCTCTGCAGTCCGAGCTTTGGCCAGCTGCTGCCTTTGTTTGCGTGATCGCCAGCTGTGGGGAGCAGGGGGAACCTGCCAGCCTGCTCCAGCCTTCACTGAGACAGCGAGCTGGCTGGGAGTCCGGGCGGGGAGAGGGGGTACCCCAGGGCAGTTCCCAGACCACCTACCACTTGAAGACCACGTAGGCGAGCAGACCAAGGACCACGGTAGCCAGGAGGGCACAGTAGACAGGGATGATGCTGCCCGAGGCCCCTGGAGGCTCAGGGGAGAATGGGGAGGAGGTGCTGGGGGCCAGGGCTCCCCCTGCCACTGCCCATACCCTTTCCCTGTCCTGCTCTCTCCGGGTCTTATCTGTGGAGAAAAGGACAGACAGGGTCAGGGGCAAGGAATCAAGGCCAGGGGTCGATTTTGCTGCTAGAAAAGCTGGAAATCATAGCCCCCTACTATGGAGTGACAAAAGCCCATACCATGACATGAAAAGCTGACTGGCTTATTCCCTCCCGTCACCTCCCACAGCCTCCCCTGGGCTTGCCACGCTTGGGCACCTAGCTCCGGATGTACCTTCTCCAGGCTTCCAGACGTCTGTGCTTGCTGGCTTACCTTTGCTCTCAAACTAGCAGGAATCTCCTGCTCTGAGAAGTCATCCTTGATCTCTCCCAGTCTCTCCCTTTTCTGGCTCCTGGGGCACCTCCTCTGTCTATAGTGGCACTAAACTGTGTCCTGTCATCCCCAGAGAGTCTGGTCTGTGCAAGCACAATGATTCATGCTAGTCCCTGTGGAAGCCTCTGTGCACAGGAGACCTTGCAAATTTTTACAAAATAAAACAACCAAGGCCTTCCTTGGTGACTCAGTGATAAACAATCAGCCTGCCAATGAAGAAGGCATGAGTTTGAGCCCTGATCCAGGAAGACCCCATGTGCTACAGAGCAACTAAGCCCATTGGGGACCACTATTGAGCCTGTCTCTAGAGCCCGTGCTTCACAACAAGAGAAACCATTGCGATGAGAAGCCCATGCACTACAACAGAGAGTAGCCCCTGCTCGCCACAACTAGAAAAAAGCTCTCAGAGCAACAAAGACTCAGCATAGCCAAAAGTAAATTAAAAACTGAACCGGAAGGTAAGTAAATGCTGCTGCTCACTTCTGCCGGCAAGTCAGTTGTCCCTACAATCCAGTGCAGGCAGGGCACAAGAAACAAGACGCTCCAGAGCTGTGACTAGACTTGTACGTGGTCTACAAGGCCAGGGACCCATGGATACCTCCCGTCCTACCCAGTACCCAAAATGTGGATCAAGAAGTGCTTACCCACATGGACCATGGCTTCCCTGTGGCTGGGGTTCTGCAGCATGGTGTTACCAGCCAGCAGTGCTCCCAGTGGCTGCACTTCTTAGAGAAGGTTCTTAGAGTGTCGTGAGCAGCACACAGAAAAAGGAGCTGGGAGACCTGAGTCCAGCAGGGGCTGTGTGTAGGAACAAGGGGGAAATCCCTCAAGCTGCAAGTCAGGAGTCCCTTGGGGTAGTCTGCCCCCTCTGCTGGCTCACGTCATCCTGATTCATTCCAGGGCTGCGTACCTCCCCATCTTCCTACTTGCCAATCTGGACCAGTCTCCTCCGGTGTCAAATGGGGTGGAGCTGATACTGCTGGTCCCAGCTGGCCAAAGCTGGAGGAGACCAGAGAGCAGTGGTCTCAAAGACCTTGGCAAACCCCCGGTCTGAGTCCAGAGCCAGCACAGGAAGACCAGGGGCATTCCTGTCCCTCATAAGCCAGAGCCAGGCGGAGACTCACTGGCTGATGGGAGCTCCCCAGAGTTCTCAGAAGAGCACAGTTCCTGGGGTGACTAACTCCCACTCCTGCCTCCAGGGTCAGTGTCCAGCCCTTACCTCCTGGTCAGGGGCAGGATGGGAGGCTTCCTTGGTGGGTTCAGCAAACGCAGAGGGTGTGTGGGCCCAGAAGAACCCGGGCCCTTTCTTATCTGGGAATTTGGAAAGGGCCTGCAGGCTGGAAATCTGAAGAACACGCAGTCCCAGGACCCATCTGCCCTTACAGGGCTGATCCTGCTGGGACCTCCCTCCTGAGGCCTGGGGAGGAGAGACCCTGCACTGGGCAGAGAAGGGGAGCTTGCCTGGAAAAGGGATGGAGATGAGACCTGGGCAAAATTCCTGTAACTCCCCAACATCCACATCCTGCCCAACCCCTGCACTCCAAACTCACTTCCCTCCATAAGGCCAGGAGCGGATGTGGACAGCAAAATGCACACTAGACAAGTGGGTCTGACATGGAGCCTGTGGCGACCTTCGAGACATGAAGGATGTGTACGTACAGTTGTGTCACTTACCACATAAGGAACCCTGCCTGGATCGGGGTTGGCGGGTGAGCCTGTGACTAACGCTAGGTAGCAGAGACAGCCAGGCCTTGTGCCTGACCCACCTAGAGCTGAGCTGCGAGACTGGAGCCTCTACCACCCCCTCCTCCACACACACCCATCTGGAGGCCCACAAATATGCACACATGCGCACACAGCAACACCCTAAACGCTCACACTACCCTGACTTCCCACAGGCATCCCAACCCAGATGTTGGCACCACAACAGCGCAGGATTTTGGGTCCAGAATGGGGGAGGTACAGAGAGGCAGCCACGGCTCCCTCCTTCCAGGAAGACCCGACGCTGTGTCCCCAACCTGCTCCTGACCTGTGGTGGCTGACCCTCCGTCGGTCCCAGGATCGGCTCTGCCTGCAAGATGGGGCCTCCCGGCCTTAAGCCAGCAGGGAACACGCAGTGGAGTCCCTGGAGAGGCCAGGTTTTCACCAGGAGATGAAAGCGGGCGGCAGAGGACTGTACGCCGAGGGGGCGGGGCGATGATGGGGGCGGGGCGGCCCACGGTCTGGCCCCGCCTGAACCAGGAACGCGCACATGCGTGGAGGTGAGCCTGAAGCGGGACTGGGTGTGAAGCTGCCAGAAAAACAGCCCCGGGCCCCTAGGGACAGGAGCGGCGTAGCTGGGGGGCTAGGGGCATGGTACGGTGTGGGTGCTCATGGACCAGGGGACGCCAGCCCAGGGCGGTGGCCAGTGCTGGCTGAGACGCGCGCACAACATGCTCGGAGGCAGAACAGCTACAAAACTAGTCCATATTTATTGCTGAGATGCGAGAGCGGGAGGGGTCGCCCTTAGGATTAAGGCCACAGCCCGGCCCCTGTGCTCCGCTGGGACCGGGGATTGGGAGCCTGGGCTTCCCACCCCAGACTGTGCAAAATGTGCTGTGCGGCCACTGAGGCCAGTGCTGGGACTCCGGGCGGCCCCTCTGCCGGCGAGGGGCAAGATTTCCTGGAGTGACATCGCCCGCCAATCCCTGAGCTGGGCAGAGGTGGGGCCCCGCCCACCCCCGCCTGAGTGTGGGCGGGGTGTCACCCCCTACCCCGCCCCTCTCGAGCTCTCGGGCGGAGCCTACTGGGGCGAAGCCCGCTGGGGGCGGGGCGGCGCGGCAGGAGGGGGCGGGCTGTCAGCGCGCCTCTCCAGGGTTGTACTCTGTCTCCCCAGAGGACACCTGGGAGATGCGCCGGGAGGAGGACCGCCACAACTTCCGCGCAAACTGGCTGCTGCGCACCTAGTGGGAATAGGTACGGGTCAGGCAGGATCAACGCTGCCGCCCTGTGCAAGGCCCATCCTGCCCGCATTCTCACCTCTGAGGGCTGCCCTGCGCCCACCACGATGAGCTTGCCATCTTCCAGCCCCACGAGCACGTGGCTGCGCTCCTTGGTCACAGCCACGCTGCGGATTGGCACCTTCATGGGCAGGGGAGGAGCGGCTGGCAGCAGTCTGGAGGGAGGGAAGGAGGTGATATATACAAACTCGCAACTGCAAGGAGTTTTGCATCCAGCAGATAGCTGTCTCTTCATTCTCCCATCCACCTCCCAGTCCTCATTTGAAGGATGGCTGGAGGAAAATCCTGACAAATAAAAGAGTCCCGCACAAGTGTGTGCCTAAGGGAAGCCCAGGGCAAGATCTCCCCACTGGGGGATGGGAGGATAGAGACAGGCCTTGAAGGAAGTGTCCACAGGCATGTAAAGGGGTTAGGGTCCACTGGGGCACCTCTTAGTGTCCCTCTGCCAATAACCACCACCTGAGGGATCATGTGACCAATCTAGACAGCATATTAAAAAGCAGAGACATCACTTTGGCAACCAAGGTCTGTCTAGTCAAAGCTATGGTTTTTCCAGTAGTGGATGTGAGAGTTGGACTATAAGGAAAGCTGAGCGCCAAAGAATCGATGCTATTGAACTGTGGTGATGGAAAACTCTTGAGAGTCTCTTGGACTGCGAGGAGATCCAACTAGTCCATCCTAAAGGAAATGAGTCCTGAATATTCATTGGAAGGATTGATGCTGAAGCTGAAACTCCAATACTTTGGCCACCTGATGCAAAGAACTGACTCATTGGAAAAGACCCTGATGCTGGGAATGATTGAGGGCAGGAGGAGAAGGGTACGACAGAGGATGAGATGATTGGATGGCATCACCCACTTGATGGACAAGTCTGAGTAAGCTCTAGGAGTTGGTGATGGACAGGGAGGCCTGGCGTCAGGCAGTCCATGGGGCTGCAAAGAATCAGACATGACTGAGCGACTAAACTGAACTGAACTGATGGATCACAAACCCATAAACAGTGAGGCTCACTTGTTCAAGTGGAGGATGTGCAGGGCACACTGGGCCGTGCCCAGCAGAACAAAGTCCTCTGTCACCGCGAGGGCTGTGGGCTGCTCCACCAAGGGCAGTGAAGCCCGCAACCTCCCATTCACTGAGTACAGGTGCAAGGAGTAGGTGACCTGGAAGAAGCAGGACGTGTTAGCAAGGACAGAATCCCAACTACCCCTATCTTGGTTGAACGCCCCTTTCCCATACCTGAGCCCCTAGACGCTCCCGCGCTGAGCTCTGCACCACAATCTGGCCCTCAGACCCAAGCACCAGGTGGGACACAGGTCCAGGCAACGTGCTTCCCGGAGGGCTGAGTGTGGCCACAAACTGGCCACGGCGTATGGTGTGGATGATCACTGTTCCATCCTGCAGGGAGACGGCTTAGGGTGCTGGGCAGAGGCATCTGGCTCCAGGGGCACAGCCCAGCAAACAGCCTGCCCTGGGCACAGGCAAACACACACCTCAGATCCGGACACCGCCATGTCAAGTTCAGTGCTGATGGCCACACAGCTCACGGCAGCCTCATGCCCATATAGGACCTGCACGGGCTTTGATGCCAGCCCCACCGAGAGACCACTCTGTGGGGAACACCAGGGCTGGCTCAGGATAGGGGCACCCCACCACCTTGCTCCCAGAATGAGAAGGCTAAAAACTCAGAAAAGTGAAGGTCTGGTCCAAAGTCAGACCATTGGAGCCCCAGACTCGCTCACGGCAGCAGTAGGAAGGGGAAGAGAGCAGGGTAGGACTGGAGGCCCACTGGAGGGGCAGATGGGCCGCAGATCTGGACCAAGGGGGCCCATGGGGCTGCCACCCAGCACACCTGCTGCATGAGCCGCCACACCATGCATGTGGTGTCTCGGGAGCCTGAAATGAGGTAGATGCCACAGGTGTCCAGCGCAAGGCAGGTTACTACATCTGCATGGGAGAGGGGAGGAGACGGGATGGGGAAGAGGGAGGCGAGGGGAGAAGAGGGAAAATAGAGCAGTTACCCCTCCCCGGCCAGCTCTGGAGCCCTGCTCCCACTCGCATACCCTGAGCTCCCAGGCGGCACGTACCGAGGTGGCAGCGGAGCTGGCTGAGCAGCCTGCCCCGGGGCAGCGCAGTCACTCGCAGGCTGCCATCCCAGTGGCCACCACTGAACAGCAGCTTTCCGTCCGGGGCCACTGCCAAGGCTTGCCCACTCACACCACTGCCTGGAACCCACGGACCGCTCAGCAGTCGCTGCATCCTGACCCAGTGAGGAGGACCACAGGTGAGGCCAGGCCACACAGGAGACCCTCGCCTTCAGAGACCTTGGCCAGAGCATTTAGAGCCCACCCTGGCCCACAATCCTCTGTCCTACTTGGGGTTGCCCATGGTGGGGTCTTTGCTGAAGCTGAAGTAGTTGCTTATGTTTCGGTCATAGGGCAGCCAGCTGTGGGTCCCCAGCAGCCCACTGGCACTCACAGTCACCTGGGTGAGAGGACAGAGGTGGATTGGGGCAGAGTCGGGGGTGGAGCTGAGGTGGGGCCCGGGCCGGTGCACTTACCAACAGGTCTGCAGAGCCCTGGGTGATGAAGGAGTGAGGTTGCCGGTGGGGAACCAAGGCCAGCACCAGGGGCACACCATCGCTGATGACCTGCAGGGGCAGGGTGGGACTAGCTACCTGAGCAGCCAGCTAGAGCCCCCACCATGCTACCTGCCTCTTGGCCCTCAGCCCCGGGGCATCACGTTACAGGCAGAGGTCACTCTGAGAGACATGCAGAGACCAGTGGGCCTTCAGGGCATCTCAGGAAGTGAGAAACCAGATGGACAAGGAAGATCCTTCAAGCTTGGTTTCAACCTTGGTCATCCCACCCCACGACTCCAAATCTCGGAGTTGGCTAGCACGAAGAGAGGAGAGCCTGAACACCCTGGAGCTAGGGGCCTTCTGGGATGCAGGCAGGAAGGTGAGGAGAGTCTTGAGGCTGGACTCTCTCCTTCTGTTCTCCCTAAGGATGACCAGGTGAGTCAACCTGGCCTGACCCTCCCTCCTGAAGATGGCACCCAACCCTCAGTGACGTTTACCTCGTATTTCCTCTGGTGTTTACCTCTTATTTCTAAGATGTCTTAATATCAGGGACTTTGATTTAGGTTTTCCATCTCCAAGAGATTGGCAAGGACAGTGGAATTAAATGAACTTCACCGGGTAGGAAGTTAAGACCTGCCTCCTCTCACCTCTGCAAAGAAGGCCTTCAGCTGCCCCAGGTGCTGGAAGATGCTAGGTGAGTTAGTGTCCAGACGTGCAAGGCGCTGGGCTGCTTCCTCAACGGAAAGCCGAGCTGGATGGGGCTCCTGTGGGCAAGGAACCATTCAGCACCGCGGCCAGGGCCTTCCTGAACACGGTCTTCCCATCCAGCCTTACCTTCAGCAGCTGACAGGGCGTCTGCCCAAAGTTGCTAATGATGCCCTCCAGTGCCTTCCGCTCCCTTTCGTCTGCCACCTGGTCCAGGTCCACAGCCCCTGAGCATTGGCAGGTGGGGGGTGGGGGTGGGCGGTCAGGACTCCATCTGTGCCCCCTGCACACCCCCTCCTCTGTACCCCAACCCCCACCGGCATCCAGGGCACCACTCACCCTCATAAGTGCAGTAATAGAAGACATTGAGGGCCTCCTCTGCAGCTGGCCCCCGCTGCTTGTAGCCAAAGATGAGGTCGATCCACTCGTGCAGGTGGGCGGACACATACTCTGACTCCTGCAGGCAAGGGGGTGGCCGTCGGTCCAGGGACGCGGGCTCCCTCGCCCCGGCCCTCCCCTCCGCCTCTCCCCTCTGGCCCTCCGCCCCTCCCCTCTGGCCTGCCCCTCTGACCCTCTGCCCCAGCCTTCCCCTCTGGCTCTCAGCCCCGGCCCACCCCTCTGGCCATCCGCTGGCCCGCCCCTCTGGCCCTCCATNCCGTCGGTCCAGGGACGCGGGCTCCCTCGCCCCGGCCCTCCCCTCCGCCTCTCCCCTCTGGCCCTCCGCCCCTCCCCTCTGGCCTGCCCCTCTGACCCTCTGCCCCAGCCTTCCCCTCTGGCTCTCAGCCCCGGCCCACCCCTCTGGCCATCCGCTGGCCCGCCCCTCTGGCCCTCCATCCCGGCCCACCCCTCTGGCCCTCCCCTCTGGCCACCCGCCAGCATGCGTGCGCACATCTCACCAGTGCCCGGCGGTGCTGCTGGATGAAGTCCTCAGGAGAGCTGGCCCACGGGGGCAGCACCACATCGCCCACCTTCTCATTGGTCAGCTGGAGGCAGCCCAGGTCAAAGCCTGGCACGGAAGCCTGGGTCAGCTGTCTCCCTGTGCCTTCTTCACCAGCTTCCCAGCCGCCCTCCATCTTCACGCCTCCAGCCCGCACCCAACGCCTACCATTCTGGTTCTCCAGGAAATCGGGGAAGTAGAAGAACTCTGGGATGAGCTCCTTCACATCAGCAGGGCTCTCTAGGCGGGCCTGCCAGGCTGCTGCCACTGAGTGGAACTGCCGGTCTGAGCAGTCGAAGCTGGGGAGGGCACAGGCCAAAACGAGGCAATGAGAAGGGAGACAGGGAAGGAAAAGGTGCAGTTCTGGGCAGGCAAGGAGCCAGCCTATCCAGGATGCCCAGAAGACCCACCCTTCCCTCATCCACCCTGCCCACCGCCCCACACCATCTGCCTGCCCCTTCACACCGGCCACTCTGCAGCTGGACGTGCAGGGAGGTGAAGGGCTCCACGCGGATGAGGTAGTGCATCACGCCCGCCGCATTGGAATAGTGGGTGCCATAATGGAACTTGTCAATGGTGCCCGCTGGGTCCTCGAAGCTCTCATACCTAGAGCCATGGTTGGAGGGGATCAGCGCAAGCCCTCCCCGGTCCACCCCAACCCCGAGCCCAGCCTCGCTCACGCGCTCACTTCTCCTTGACAAGCTGGGCATGCTTGGGGTTCACCACACCGATGGGCTTGGACAGGTCCCGGAAGACGGCTGGGTTGCTGAGGTCCAAGGTTGGGGACACATAGTCCTGTAGGACCCAAGGGAACTGGCCGCCCACCCGGGCAGGAGCCACATGAGGGTCCTGATGGCCTACATGGCCAGCTTGCCCTGTCCACACCCTCACCCTCAGGAAGATGGGTGGAGCCCACAGGTGGGGGTGCACCATGGGAAGGGGCTTCAGGGGAGCAGGAGGGACTGTCTGAGACAGGATTTCCTTCAAGAACAGAGGCGAGGAGGGGAAGGGAATGGGGCTGGCAGAGGCCAGGAGGGGAAAGGAAAGGAGTGGGGCTGGGTGTGCGTGGGGCAGCAGGGCATGGGGGGCTGAGCCGGGAACAGAGGCCAGGCCTCAGGCAGCACCTGCCCAGGACTGAGCTCAGGGCTTGGCCCGCCATCAGTACCCACACTTGAGTGGACCAGGGCTGGCGGAGCAGGGGGTGGGTGGAGGGGGAGCAGGCCCTCACCACAGGATACTGAGACAAGTCGTTGTAGGTCCGCCCCGCAATGGTGTTGAGCTGCATCAGGTACTCGAAGTTGGAGATCTCGCGCTGCACCCATTTCTGGGGGGGCAAGGATACGAGGTGAGCCGGTGGGCTGCCAGCACTCTTCCCAGTGGCGGGGCTCTGACCTCGCCCAACCTCCACCCTCCAGGGCTCTCACCTGTGTAAGACCTGAGGCACGCAGCATCTCCTGGGGGGAGCGGCTACTTAGGTAGCCTTGGGTAGGGGGTCGAAGACGCAGGAGCCAGGAGTACACCTGGTTCCGCACCTGGGTGTGGGGTGGAATGAGGGAGGGCTGGGGCCTGGGCGCCTGGGAAGGGGATGAGGCTGCGGCCCCGCCTGTCTTGCATGGAAAGTTGAGGAAGTAGTTGGCCTGATCAATGAAGAAGAGCTCGAGAGCTGAGCGGCGCAGGTTGAAACGCCGCAGGTGGACCTCACGCAGCTGGGCCAGTGGGCGCCGGAAGTCATGGCCGATGCCTGTGGGGATGGAGAGTGGGTGCTGGAGCCACCCGCCCCAGCCCCACGAGGCCCCAGCCCCCATCCCTGCCGGCCCTCCAGCCCGCTCCAGCAGAACACACCCTCCTCAGTTTCGACCCTCTCAGCACTGCCATCGTAGAAATACACGTGCTGGGTGGTGACCTCCAGCAGCCCTGGGACCACAGCCACCACGGTGACCAGTTGGCACTCAGCTGACAGCACCAGATTCTCATGCTGCTCATCCAGCTCTGCGGCCTCCAACCTGGGGGCCAGCACCCACTTTAGGCACTAGGCTCTGGGACCACCATTCCCAACCAACCCAAGGACCACACTCTCCAAGTACCACCAAGTCAGGAGGCACACTGCTCATGATCCCATAGGAGGAGGAGGAGCTGCCCATGGTCCAGACTGGCCCCAGTCCACACCCTGAAACCTGGGCTTCTGAAGTTCCTGCCAGGACACCCACCCGTCCCCAGCTTCCCCCCACTCAGCACCCGCCCACTCCCATGGGCGCACATCCTATTCTGGTTTCTCAGTCCTGCTCTGGGATGCCTGGCCATCAAGCAGCAACTCTCCGTCCTCTTACAGATCTGCCTAACCCTCCCATCTGATTTTGGACTGTCCCTTTGGGGTGGTCAGCCTACAGCAGGAGGGCAAATACACTGAGGAGCCAATCCCTCTGTCACTGGCAAGAGCACACTGGACAGGCCCCCTTGCCCTGGACAGCTCTTTCCCAGCCCCACTCACGGGGTCTCCAGTGCAGCCAGCTCGTCCTCGCCCAGCTGGTCTTCCTGCAGCTCCTCAGGTAGGCTGCTGACCTTGGCCTCTTTGGTCACAGCGAGAGGCAGCGAGGCCTCCTCGGTGGGTGTCAGGGGCGCCTCGCCTGCAATGGGCCCAAGGGTGCTCAGCCAGAGCTGGACAAGACAGGGCTATGAGGTTGGGTGGACTCCGCTCCGCACACCCTCTCACCCAGGTTGTCACGTAAAGCACTGGCTTCCAGGTGAGGGTTGAAGTGATGGTTGGGCACCAGCTTCAGACGCATGCGCGAGTAGGTCTCAGCACTGGAGAGCTTCCAGTGGGGGGTGGGCGGATCCCTACAGATATGACCCCACTTACGGTCATGAGTGGGAGGCAGAGGGTTGCAGACCCCTCTGCCTTCCTCCCAGGCTTCTCCTCAAAGACACTCTCCTGGCCCCTCCCTCCCAAGCCTCACCCACTCCACCAGACTCCGCCCTGAGCCTCACCAACCTCAGGGCCCAGGCCCCACAGGGGCTGGCTAGCTGGCGCCACTGCGCCCCCCAGTGCAGCAGGGCTGTGGAGTGCTGCGCTGCCTGCTGCTTCAGCGCTGCTGCGTATCGCAGCCCCTCGAGGCGCACCCGCCTCTGCACAGGGTCCAGCACCAGCTCCTGCGGGGTGTGGGTGGAGGAACAGGTGAGGCCCGCTGGGTGCTTCTGGCTCCTCTCTCTCCTCTCAGTCCCAGCAGCCATTCTCTGGTCCCACAGAGGGCCCAAGTGTGGAGCTGCTCCCAGCCCCCAGGGCAGGTTGCACACCTGGAAGGCCCGACGGCTGCGCGCGCGCTCCCGCTGAAGCCGTTGCCCACTGCTCATGAGCATGTCATAGCAGGCGTTCCAGAAGCCCGACATGAGGTCGTGGCTCTTAGCGTAGGTGTCCATTTCGAACTGCGACATGGTGGGCTGCACCTGGAGGACCGGACAGGGAGAGGAGACTGCGCTCTATGTGGGCCCCCAGCCCCCACTTCTTTTCCCGTGCCCCTGGCCCCAGGCACCTGCTTGTCAATGAAGTGACGCCATTCAGGGGTGGCACAGAAGGCCTGGAAGTCCTCGAAGAAGGTGGGGCTCCCATTGGTGGGCGGCAGGGAAGGCAGCCCCCACTGTAGCCCCAGTGGGCCGTAGGCGCGGTCCAGCAGCGTGCGCACCAGTGGCACCAGCCACGAGCAGCGCTCTGCAGCAGCGGCGGTGGCTGGGGGCTCCCCATTCGCGGTGGGGGTCTCTGATGGGGAGGTGTTCAGTGCCCGGGCCAGCGCCGCCTCCAGCTTGGAGAGCACGTAGCAAGCCTCCTCTCGGCGCATGGGCACCGCGGTCTGCAGCAGCGCGTGCAGCTTCACGTAGGCTTGGGCATGCAGCTGCGGATGGACGAGTGGGGGTGTCACCAGCTACTCCCCGAGGTCCCTAGACCCACTGTGCACCCTCTCCCCAAAGCCGCCCTGCGCTCACCTGCGGGTCCTCCAGCAGGATGTAGCCGAGCACCAGGCGCAGGCCAATCTGTGCCATCTCTCGGAGGTCCGCTGTGCCATTGGCCAGGTGTGGCCAGGCTCCCAGGCGATCCAGCAGGCTACACACTCCTTCGAAGAGCTGCCGCACAGCATACATTCCAGATGGCCATCACCAGATGAGGCCAGAAGCCCGTGAGGAGAGAAGGAGGTAAGGTTTGGGCTGGGGGCCAGAGAGGGTTTGCACATACAGATAGACCTCTGCTCACAGATACCAGACCTGAGGTCCTCATGACCGCACATGTGTACTCAGCCACTTTGCAGACCAGGAGCCCTTGGGGCATGCGAACACAGTGCTCCTGCCCTGAGCGGCCATACCTTCTCACTCCACAGCTCCTGGTTACCATGGCCCTCCGCGCACAGGAAGTCCTGCAGCAGACGCAGCAGCCAAAGCGCCTGCTGGGTGAGGCTGGCCAGGACCCCAGGGGGGGCCTCTTTGATGTCAGTCAGGGCTGACTCCAGCATCATCTCCAGGAGGCTGGAGGGGAATGAGGGACTCTGGTGTCTACCTGAATGCCTTCTGGGCCCCCAGGCTTCCCCACGGCCCTGCTCCCTCACCTGCGCTTGATGCAGTCTGGTGGGCGCACCAGTGTGGCTGAGGCCCCCAGCTGGGTGAGCACGGAGAAGACCTGGCCGCGCTCTCGCCAGGCGGCCTCGTCACTGCCATCCACACCCCGCCACGTCACCGAGAACAGCACATTGGTGAGCAGGTTACAAAGCTCCTCCTCACAGGTTTGCTGCAGACACAGGGGGTGTGTGGAGCGCAGGCTGGGAGGGAGGGAATCACTGCCCCACCACCCTCCCTGTGCAGCACCTCCACCCACCCACTAGTAGGCATAGCAGGAGGCCGAGCCTTTGGCCAATGGCCCAGTCAGTGTGCTGCTGAGGGCCTAGACATGTGGGACTCGACCACCACCTGAGTTCCAGGAAGGATCCTGGGGTTCCAGGACTCCTAAGAGGAGATGAGGCAGTTCACATGGTTACCTCACAGGCCTCAAGGACCATCCCAGAACCCTCTAGAAGAATGCTGTTGAATGAGCAAAGGCCCCTCCCCAGATCCAGAAGCACAAGGCAGGACTCTTAGAGCCATGCTGCTCCTTGGCCCTGAAAAGCCCATGTCCCACAGGCTCTCAAGGGCCTTCCAAAGCCTGGCAAGTGCCCCCAACTGTCTCAGCACGACTTGCCCTGTTCTGGAGTATCTGCCACCCCTGAGAGAACACGCCACAGAGGAAAGTCATGAGGGGCAGTGCTGGACCCGACTGGCTGCCACAGCCCTGATGTCAAACAGTACCACACCCCTAGAAAAGCTTCACAGGCTGCCCTGGGTCCCTGAGGAGCCCTGCCTCAGGGCCCGCCTCACCTGAGGGTTGCTGGTATTGGAGGTGTCATCCCCACTGATGGTGGGCTCTGGCAGGCTGCCATCCTCCAGCACATTGGAGAGACTGGAGCTGTGGCGGCCCTGGGCCATAGGGAAGGGCCGGGGTCCATCAAGCGGGGACGGTGTGCCAGGCTGGCTGGCCGGAGTGACAGTCCCACTGCCACTGCCACCACCAGCAGTATTCCCTGAGCTCACACTGGCCCGCTCCAGGCCCAGCTCAAAGGGGGTGGCGAATGGGGAGAGGGCGTGGTAAAAGGCGTCAGGGTCAGGGGCCTCTGGGGGCAGGAAGACATCCGAAGGCTCAGGAGACTCAGTGGGTGGCTTGTGTGAGGCTGGCTCTGGGGAGGTGGGTGGCTCAGGGGTAAAGGGCAGGGGACTGCCAGCTGTGACAGCTTCCAGGACAAACAGCCGGGTCAGCACATCCTGCCAGCCGGCCTGGCGGGCCAGCAGCCGCACTATGTCTGGCTGTCCGTAGATGAGGTGGAAGAGCTGTCGGACCAGGGCACAGGAAGTGAGGGACTCTCGACAGCCTGCCCCAGCCCCTCCTCAGGGAGCCTTTGCACAGGAGGCCTGCGGAGACCCCTCATCCCAGGCAGGCAAAGCCCTCAGGGTGGAAGCCACCCCACACCCCCAACAAAGCTTTCACTTTCCACTCACCTGACGACAAATGTCTAGGCGGACGCTGAGGTCAGCCTGGAGGGACAGCTGCACCACAGCCAACAGATCAGAGAGGTTCAGGCAATCTGGGAAGATGGCCAGAAAAGGCCTGAGGAACTGACCCCAGAGGGGGACTGTGTCCCGCTGCCAGCTCAGCCTCGGCTCTTGGACTAACACCTTCCCGATTTCCACCTGCCCTGTCTCCTGGATCCATGTCATCCCTCTACCTGGCCTGCCTCTTGGCGCCACCCAGGTTGTACCTGCCCCCAGGAACAGCTTGTAGAGGCCCTGGCAGAGCTGGGGGGAAACGGCGCCCTCTGGCAGGCAGGCAACGAGACCCTGGAGACCACACTCTCGCAGCCGGAGCCGCTGACGGCTGCGCTCAGGTAAGCGCTCATTCTGTTGCAGTCTGCGCAGGATCTGTGTGGGGGTCGTCAAGGGGAAGGAGTTACTATAGGAGGGTAAGCCACCACACAAGGGTGGGGCTCTAAGAGAGGCCTGCAAAGACAGCTCCACCCACTAGCCGGGGGCCTTCTGCCCCTCCCTGGACTCAGGCAGGGGCCCCAGTGAATGAGAATGCAGGGTAGTGGGGGGAGCTAGATGTACCTTGCAGACTCGGTCGGGCAGCAAGGGCATGGGCCTCGGCCTCACCAGCAAAGCCAGCAGCACCTCAAGGTTCCCTGGCTCCAGCAGGAAGACAGCCAGAGACTCCTGTGTGGGGGAGCCCTGCAGCAGAGCCAGCAGCAGGTCGAGCGCACCCACCACCTGGGGACACAAAGGCTTAGGCTGAGCGCGCCCCGCCCCCACCCAAGACCCGCAACATGGTCCACGCTCCACCTCTCATTCAGGCTTCACCTCTGCCAACTTCCAGCCTACCTACCTGGCCGTTATCACCCGAGGCCGCCAGAAAGTTTAGCACCACCTGCAGGTCATCAGCGGTAGAGCTCCGCACCAGAAACTCCCGGGCCAGGCCCAGGAGTGACGTCTGCACTGTGCGCAGGTCGTCGGCGGCTAGGGGGCGCTCGCGCTGCGGACTGGGCAGGTTCCAGCAGAGACGTCACCCAGGGCCAGGGAAACCACCGGGGCAAGGCGAGAACACGGAGGGCCGGCAGGTGAGCTGGGGGCTGAACAGACCTGCCCCCAAGGCTGGAGGCTGGAGCATCAGCACCCCAGCCCATCTGCCCCCACCAGCCTCACCTGTAGTGGACACGCAGGGCATCAAGGATGAACTGGACCCCATACTTCTTCCGCAGCTTCTGTCTGTGCTCACGGACTATGCTAGACACGTACTGGATGTGGCCTGAGCGGGCATCAGCAGAGGGCTCAGCCCACCAGGCTGAGCTGGGTCCCTTCCATCCTCCAGGACAGGGCCATGCCACTGCCAGACCCCCCACCCTGACCAGGGGAGGGTCATCGTCCCCTCAGATCAGCTACAGGGCTATAACCTCTGAGAACGTCCACCACCACCCTGGCTGGCGGCATCCCCTCACCCAAGTCGGCACACCTACCCAGGCGCACAGCGAAGTCGCTGAGGGTCCAGAGGTGAAAGTTGAAGAGCAAATGCTGGTAGAGCAGGTACAGGAGGGGCCCACTGCCCTCGGCTGCCACCTGCTCCATCAGCAGCTGGGCAGACATGAGCACATTCATGTCCATGGCCCAGCTGGGGACCTGGGTGGGGGCAGGAGCTGGGGTGAGATGTCAGGCCCTGCCACCCTCTGTCAGGCCTCCCTGTTTCCACCCTGCCCTGCACAGGTAGACGGACACAAACATCCTGCCTGCTCCAAACCCTCTGACAGCTCCCCGCCCTCTGAAGTACTAGCTCCTGGCCTCCTGTGCAGGTGTCCTGCCCCAGCCTATGCTGGTACTTCCCCAGACCCTCTCAGCCCAACCCTGCCCCGCCTTTCAAATGCCAACTCTCCCAGGAGGCCTTCCCTGACTGATAGCATCAGGCACCCGGGCTTGGTCCCTCCAACCAATAGCCCCTTGGTCAGATGAGGCCCCGCATGCCCCAGCAGGCCTCACCTTGCGCAGGAGGGCCCCGATGATGGCAGGACCCTGGCAATGCACCAGGCTCTCCTGATTCACGGGGTGGCCCTGCAGGAAGTTCCGCAGCATCAGCAGAAAGGCAGCCACTGCATTCTTCTCCATTCGCTTCTCTGCCGCCACCAGGAAGGGGACAGGTGTGTGTCAAAGGCCTGTCAGGGGCTGTGAGACCTCAAGCACTCCAGCCCCCTGCCAGGCCAAGGTCTTCTCTCACCAACACAGGCACCAGGGACGCTTTACCTGAGGACTTGCCCAGTGGGAGAAGCAGGCCCTGGACATTGTGGCCAGAGGTCAGTTCGGGCCCCACAAGGTCATGTGTTTCTGCTGGACCTGCCTCGGCTTCCTGGGGTTGTGTAGCCACTCGCTCCAGCAGGGGCAGCAGGGCACCCATGCCTCCCACGCAGTTCACCACATCCTGTGGGCAGGGGGCCTCCGTGAGGGCAGCACCCCGTCATCTCCTGCCCCCTCCACCCGAGCAGACCCTCCAACCTGGAATCCTGGGTCTCCTCAGGACCTCCCAGGGCACGGAGCCACTCCAGACCGCCCAGCACACAAGTTGCAGTGCTCACACTTCCTGCACACACTGTCCGCGTGGGCACACACCTTCACATCCCAGGTCTCCACTCTGTGGCCCGTAAGGCGGCCATCCAGCCCATGGCCAGGGGACAGGTCCAAGCAGATGTTATTCTTGCAGGCCTGGGCACAGGGGGTGAGCAAGGCTCAGTGTGGGGTAGGGGGAGGCAGGAGAAAGAGGGCAGAAGCCAGGGGGAGATTGAGCCAAGTGCCCAGCCCCCCATACCTGAGGTGAGTAATGAAGGAGCAGTTTGGTGCCAAGTTCATGCAGTTCACCCTCGGGCTTGAAGGGTGCTGTCTCATTGGGCCCTGGAGGTGGGCAGGGGGCCTTAGACCTGGTTGGACTTGCAGCCAGACCCCACCCAGAGCCTGCCTCTTCTCTGCTTGATCAGCGGACAGACCCTTGGGGAAATCTACTCCCCACTGGAGCCCTTCTTTTGGGCCTGGACACTGTGAGACCCAACCTTTTGGGTCCTGGGAACAGGGGTAGGGCTGGGGCGGGGCATGGGGAGCACGCTGCATACCCAGGGTGCACAGGACGCGCAGGGCAGCCGCCTGCAGGGCTTCATGGAAGATGGCCACAGCCCCCAGCTCGCCCTCCAGGGAGGTGGGGCTGCCCCACCGAGTATCCTGCGTGCCGGCAAGGGTGGAGCTGATGCTGCCCTCCTGCAGGGGGGCCACCAGTCCGGACCCCCAGCCAAGCCCTGTGGTGGCTGGGACTGACTGGGAGCGGGTGAGCGAGGGGTGAGTGTGAGCCAGGGCAGCGGGGCCTGGTGGCGCAGGCAGCCCCGTGGTGGTGGTCGTTGTGCGGTGCCCAGCAGACCCGATACAGCAGGACGAGAAAGGCTGTGGGGGCCAGGGTTGGAGGACGGTTGGTCAGGTCATGTTACAGCCTGGGGTTCCACCTTCCTCAGGGACCCCCAAGGCTGCACAGACCCCAGAGACTGAGGCCTGTGGGGTGGGGGAAGGGAAACAGGGGCTCCAGGGCCCACCCTGTCCAAGGTACCCCAGCTACCCAAACCTCCCCAAACCCCACTTGGCACACCTCACTAAGAGAAGGGCAGCGAAGGGGTGCCGTCTTGACTAGATGGCCGTCTTTGTAGACGTGGACCAGGTTCTGGCTGAAGGGCCGGCGCCCGGGCACATGGACTATGGCCACACAGTGCTACAACAGAAGTCACGAGATCAGGTGAGGCCCTGGTGTTCCCTGCACCTCCCTGGGCCACGTGAGGAGGGAGGCTCACCCAGGCAGAGTCGGCAAAGGACACTTCAGGCAAGCTCATGGTCAAGTATTCCTTCCGGGTGCATACAGCCACCACCAGGGTCCCAGCCGCCGTGAAGAAGGCTTCAAACCCTGAGCCGCTGCTGGTGAAGAAGCTGAGGGCCAGCCAAGCCAGTTAAGCCTGCTGGTTCTCCTGCTCACCCTGGCAACGTGCCCTGATCCCTAGCAATCACCTACCTGTACAGCTGCTTCCGCTGGAGCGGCCGGGTGGGGATGGGGGTGGGGGCAGGCGCTCCAGCCGTGGGGTGCAGACAGAGCCAGGCATGGAAGGTGAAACCAGGGCCTGGCCAGCGCTGCACAGGGGGNCCCCCCACCCTGACCAGGGGAGGGTCATCGTCCCCTCAGATCAGCTACAGGGCTATAACCTCTGAGAACGTCCACCACCACCCTGGCTGGCGGCATCCCCTCACCCAAGTCGGCACACCTACCCAGGCGCACAGCGAAGTCGCTGAGGGTCCAGAGGTGAAAGTTGAAGAGCAAATGCTGGTAGAGCAGGTACAGGAGGGGCCCACTGCCCTCGGCTGCCACCTGCTCCATCAGCAGCTGGGCAGACATGAGCACATTCATGTCCATGGCCCAGCTGGGGACCTGGGTGGGGGCAGGAGCTGGGGTGAGATGTCAGGCCCTGCCACCCTCTGTCAGGCCTCCCTGTTTCCACCCTGCCCTGCACAGGTAGACGGACACAAACATCCTGCCTGCTCCAAACCCTCTGACAGCTCCCCGCCCTCTGAAGTACTAGCTCCTGGCCTCCTGTGCAGGTGTCCTGCCCCAGCCTATGCTGGTACTTCCCCAGACCCTCTCAGCCCAACCCTGCCCCGCCTTTCAAATGCCAACTCTCCCAGGAGGCCTTCCCTGACTGATAGCATCAGGCACCCGGGCTTGGTCCCTCCAACCAATAGCCCCTTGGTCAGATGAGGCCCCGCATGCCCCAGCAGGCCTCACCTTGCGCAGGAGGGCCCCGATGATGGCAGGACCCTGGCAATGCACCAGGCTCTCCTGATTCACGGGGTGGCCCTGCAGGAAGTTCCGCAGCATCAGCAGAAAGGCAGCCACTGCATTCTTCTCCATTCGCTTCTCTGCCGCCACCAGGAAGGGGACAGGTGTGTGTCAAAGGCCTGTCAGGGGCTGTGAGACCTCAAGCACTCCAGCCCCCTGCCAGGCCAAGGTCTTCTCTCACCAACACAGGCACCAGGGACGCTTTACCTGAGGACTTGCCCAGTGGGAGAAGCAGGCCCTGGACATTGTGGCCAGAGGTCAGTTCGGGCCCCACAAGGTCATGTGTTTCTGCTGGACCTGCCTCGGCTTCCTGGGGTTGTGTAGCCACTCGCTCCAGCAGGGGCAGCAGGGCACCCATGCCTCCCACGCAGTTCACCACATCCTGTGGGCAGGGGGCCTCCGTGAGGGCAGCACCCCGTCATCTCCTGCCCCCTCCACCCGAGCAGACCCTCCAACCTGGAATCCTGGGTNGTTGTGTAGCCACTCGCTCCAGCAGGGGCAGCAGGGCACCCATGCCTCCCACGCAGTTCACCACATCCTGTGGGCAGGGGGCCTCCGTGAGGGCAGCACCCCGTCATCTCCTGCCCCCTCCACCCGAGCAGACCCTCCAACCTGGAATCCTGGGTCTCCTCAGGACCTCCCAGGGCACGGAGCCACTCCAGACCGCCCAGCACACAAGTTGCAGTGCTCACACTTCCTGCACACACTGTCCGCGTGGGCACACACCTTCACATCCCAGGTCTCCACTCTGTGGCCCGTAAGGCGGCCATCCAGCCCATGGCCAGGGGACAGGTCCAAGCAGATGTTATTCTTGCAGGCCTGGGCACAGGGGGTGAGCAAGGCTCAGTGTGGGGTAGGGGGAGGCAGGAGAAAGAGGGCAGAAGCCAGGGGGAGATTGAGCCAAGTGCCCAGCCCCCCATACCTGAGGTGAGTAATGAAGGAGCAGTTTGGTGCCAAGTTCATGCAGTTCACCCTCGGGCTTGAAGGGTGCTGTCTCATTGGGCCCTGGAGGTGGGCAGGGGGCCTTAGACCTGGTTGGACTTGCAGCCAGACCCCACCCAGAGCCTGCCTCTTCTCTGCTTGATCAGCGGACAGACCCTTGGGGAAATCTACTCCCCACTGGAGCCCTTCTTTTGGGCCTGGACACTGTGAGACCCAACCTTTTGGGTCCTGGGAANGTGGGCAGGGGGCCTTAGACCTGGTTGGACTTGCAGCCAGACCCCACCCAGAGCCTGCCTCTTCTCTGCTTGATCAGCGGACAGACCCTTGGGGAAATCTACTCCCCACTGGAGCCCTTCTTTTGGGCCTGGACACTGTGAGACCCAACCTTTTGGGTCCTGGGAACAGGGGTAGGGCTGGGGCGGGGCATGGGGAGCACGCTGCATACCCAGGGTGCACAGGACGCGCAGGGCAGCCGCCTGCAGGGCTTCATGGAAGATGGCCACAGCCCCCAGCTCGCCCTCCAGGGAGGTGGGGCTGCCCCACCGAGTATCCTGCGTGCCGGCAAGGGTGGAGCTGATGCTGCCCTCCTGCAGGGGGGCCACCAGTCCGGACCCCCAGCCAAGCCCTGTGGTGGCTGGGACTGACTGGGAGCGGGTGAGCGAGGGGTGAGTGTGAGCCAGGGCAGCGGGGCCTGGTGGCGCAGGCAGCCCCGTGGTGGTGGTCGTTGTGCGGTGCCCAGCAGACCCGATACAGCAGGACGAGAAAGGCTGTGGGGGCCAGGGTTGGAGGACGGTTGGTCAGGTCATGTTACAGCCTGGGGTTCCACCTTCCTCAGGGACCCCCAAGGCTGCACAGACCCCAGAGACTGAGGCCTGTGGGGTGGGGGAAGGGAAACAGGGGCTCCAGGGCCCACCCTGTCCAAGGTACCCCAGCTACCCAAACCTCCCCAAACCCCACTTGGCACACCTCACTAAGAGAAGGGCAGCGAAGGGGTGCCGTCTTGACTAGATGGCCGTCTTTGTAGACGTGGACCAGGTTCTGGCTGAAGGGCCGGCGCCCGGGCACATGGACTATGGCCACACAGTGCTACAACAGAAGTCACGAGNCCCCAAACCCCACTTGGCACACCTCACTAAGAGAAGGGCAGCGAAGGGGTGCCGTCTTGACTAGATGGCCGTCTTTGTAGACGTGGACCAGGTTCTGGCTGAAGGGCCGGCGCCCGGGCACATGGACTATGGCCACACAGTGCTACAACAGAAGTCACGAGATCAGGTGAGGCCCTGGTGTTCCCTGCACCTCCCTGGGCCACGTGAGGAGGGAGGCTCACCCAGGCAGAGTCGGCAAAGGACACTTCAGGCAAGCTCATGGTCAAGTATTCCTTCCGGGTGCATACAGCCACCACCAGGGTCCCAGCCGCCGTGAAGAAGGCTTCAAACCCTGAGCCGCTGCTGGTGAAGAAGCTGAGGGCCAGCCAAGCCAGTTAAGCCTGCTGGTTCTCCTGCTCACCCTGGCAACGTGCCCTGATCCCTAGCAATCACCTACCTGTACAGCTGCTTCCGCTGGAGCGGCCGGGTGGGGATGGGGGTGGGGGCAGGCGCTCCAGCCGTGGGGTGCAGACAGAGCCAGGCATGGAAGGTGAAACCAGGGCCTGGCCAGCGCTGCACAGGGGGGACCATGATGCCCGCCATGCTGGGTGTTAGGTCAAAGTAGCGTAGGGCTCGTGCTGGGCCCTGGTGCCGAGCCATGCCAGAGAGTGCGCGGATGATGGCACCTGCATGGCGGGCCTGCCCAGCCTCTACTCCACCTGGCCCCGAGTCCAACCCTGGTGGCGGGCGAAGCAAGCGACGCAGCTCCGAGGGCCTTAGCGACACGTGGCCCAGCGCTTGCAGCAGTGCCAACAACTGCTCCTGGCAGCGGGCCCCCAGGGCTACCCCCTCGCTGAGCGTCTCCAGAAGGCAGCCCACCAGACCGGCCTGCACACACGTGGCACGGCTGGCAGGGCAGCTGTCACAGAGCCACCAGAGGCGCTGTGCTAGGAAGAGCCGCAGCTCGGCCGTGGGCAGGGTTGGCAGCCACCTCATCAGCACCAGCACCGGCTGCTCGTTGCGGATCGGCGGTGGGGGACACGTGCTGTGGTCGCCCTCCACAGCCTGTGGGGGGAGAGGATGGGCTAGCCTCCAGGCAGCTGGCATGCAACAGGCCACCCTTGCAACAGTGGGCCTGCCTGCATCGTCCTGGGACTTGCTAACAAGCAATAGCTTCTGGATCCCATGCAGCTCGGAATCCTCGCCCATGACCCTGACACACAGGGTCAGGACACAGGTCACACTGTGTACGGGCCACAGTCAGCATGGTCCCTCAAAGCAGAGAGCTCATTTTCCGTGCTTGCCCTGACTCAGTCCTGGCTGCCCCACGGGTACCCTGACCCCCAGCCCCTGCCCTCACCATGTTGAGCAGCTCTTGCAACAGCCGATGGGTAGGGGGACCGTAGCTCTGCAGGACCTCGTGCAAGTGAGGGTAGCCGATGCGCTCCTTAAACACCTCCTGTGCCAGGACGGGTGGGAAAGGCGCGAGCATGGATGTGGGCCCCAGGGCACGCTCACAACCCATGGGAACCTTGGAGGAGGTTCAGGGCTCCCTCGCCCAGCTCTGACTCTGGGTCATGGTGATAGTAGGGGTGGGGACCCAAGGGGGGATGGTGGGGAACGGCTCTGCCTCGGAGGGCTGCAGGTGGTGGTTGGCCACAAGCATCCATTCCCCTCCAGCCAGGACACCCAGCTCCCAGGACTAATGACGAATGACCATACCTGCCCCACGGCTGATCTGCACCCCAGAGGGCAGGATGGCCACCTCCCCAGCTCACTTGCTCTGACAGCCATCAGCCAGACCTGCTCTATTAACCCCACACCATGGCCCTACTCGGAGAAGGCAATGGCACCCCACTCCAGTACTCTTGCCTGGAAAATCCCATGGACGGAGGAGCCTGGTAGGCTGCAGTCCATGGGGTCGCTAAGAGTCAGGCACGACTGAGCGACTTCAGTTTCACTTTTTACTTTCATGCATTGGAGAAGGAAATGGCAACCCACTCCAGTATTCTTGCCTGGAGAATCCCAGGGACAGAGGAGCCTAGTGGGCTGCTGTCTATGAGGTCGCACAGAGTCGGACACGACTGAAGCGACTTAGCAGCAGCAGCATGGCCCTACTGCAGCGTGATGGCAGCATCCTCACCTTGGCGGAAGGGGAGCCACTCATGATGCAGGTCAGCACTCTGACCACGTGGACCGCAATGGCGTCTGTGTCCTGGTCCAGTACCTTGGGGTGGGGAGGGGCAGTCAGGAGAGGCAGGTGCCAGGATGTCGCAGCTGGCAGCACCCTGTAGTGAAAGGGGTGCAGGGACAGGAAGAGATGCCCCCAGGCCAGTAGCTGAGTGGGCTTGGGGGCCCAAGAGGGTGGCACCCTTACATGGACACCAGTGTGTCTACCTTTGCCCAAACTACTGTGACCTTCACCCTGACCTTAGGGCCTCCTCTGAACAGCTTGGCAAGACCCACTCTGACAGAGAGGCCGGAAGAAGCCGAGGCTGGAAAGATCACCAGTGAACGATTTTGCCACAGCCCTCTGCCCACCACTGTCTGGTGGGTTCATAGGCCTCGGTCTCCATCCATCCCCACCCAAGCTAGACACATGTGCAGGCAGGCTGGCGAGTGCCCCATCACCCATGATGATTGACAGGGGGTTGGGGGATTTAGGGACAATCAATCACAGGATGTTAAAACCAAAAGAACCTTCGAGACCTTTAAGTCCTACCCTGCCCCTTTCCCCTGGATCCAGGTGGGGACAGAGGCTCAGCCTGGACAGACCCAGCAGCCCAAGGCATGTTACTCCTTCACCTTGCCCTACTGAGGCGGTGAAGGGTCAGGAGGGCTTGGAAGTGTGTCAGCAGGTACTGGACTGTATTTCAGCTCCATGGGGCCCTTGGCCCCAGCTCTGCCCAACTCAAAAGGGGATCTCAGGCAATCTTTTTCCCCTGTCCAGGCTTCAGATTCCTCATCTGTAAAAAGCAGGGTCTCACCAGCCTTGCCTGCTTTGTAGAAGAATGGACCTGCAGGTTCTCAGAAAACAGCCAAGTGCAATAGACACACGGGGCTGCTTCATGAGGCCAGAGCCAGGGCGGGGCTCCGGACATGGGGGCCCCGGTATTGAGCCACAGAGGGGGTGCCCCATGAAGAGCCCCCAACCAACACCCTACAGCCTCCCAGAGCCCGCAGGCGAGGTGAGCAGGGAGCACAGCATGAGGGCAGGAGGGGACGGGGAACTCCCAGGGATCTGCTTAGGGCAAGTACAAGGATTCAAGCAAAGAAGTGGCCCCATGTGAGGGACCCCCTCTGTGAGTGCCCACAGCCAAATCTCTGAGCATCTGGCCTCCTGTTTCTGCTTTGGTGCAATGGAGGTGGGTGGTTGAGTATCGAAGGTTCCTTCCGGCTCAGCAAAGCCAAACCCCAGCTCCCAGGACTAACACCAGGAAGGGCACAGATCCCTCCTGTGCAGCTCCCTGGGCTGGGCACCTGGAAGGCCAGTGAGAGAGCGTGAGGGACCCAGCCCCATTGCTAGGCTCCACCAGGCCTCACACAGATCTGCTTGCTCCCCCTGAAAACTGCAGAAAGGCTCAAAGAGGGAGCCCCAAGGGGTGCATGCCCAGGGACGTGCGTGACTGAGGGGGTGTCAGCCTGAGGGTGGTACCTTCTGGACATCGGGCTCAGTCAGTAACCAGGTAGCCAGGTCACTGTCCCCCTCGGGGGGTGCCCGGGCCTGCAGGTACAGCTGTGGGGATGCGGGAGGGCATAAGGTGGAGGGGCAGAGGAGAGAAAAGACGGGGGAAGGGTGGGGTTAGAGCAGGGCCTGGGGCGGCCGCCAGGGCTCCCCCCACAGGCGAGGCTGCGCCCTGAGCCCCAGGCCAAGTGCCCCCGGCACGAGAGCAGAGCAGGAAGCTGAGCCTCCCACACCTGCCCAGAGGGACAGCGCCGGGGGCAGATGAGTGGGCAGGAGTAGACACTGCATCTGAAACAGCTGAGCCTGCCCGACACCTGGGACTGGGGGGAAGGGAAATGGGGGGCCAGGGCAGCTCCCATCCTTCTATGACACCCTCTTCCTATGAGGTCCAGAGCATCCTGACGCCAGGCCCTCCCACTGAAGAGCAAGCCATCCCACCAGCCCCAGCCCATCCAGCCCGTTTGCTCAGCATCCACATGTGGTGCCCCCAGCCTCTGGTTCCAGGCCCCTGACCTGGGCCCCACCCACCTTGCTGTTCTGGATGAGGCGAATCAGGTGTTCAAAGCAGTTGTTGCTGAGGAAGGTGGCCTGCAGCACTGGCCGGTCCTCGCACGCCAGCATCATGGGGATGGCATCTGTGGAGGGGTCAAGGGTCAGCCCTGCCAAGCCTCTTGCCAGCAGCACCTCTGGTCAGCCTGAAACCTTCCTCCCCTACTGCCCAGGCCAGCCCTTCCATCACTACTTGGGGCTTCCCCTGCTAATGCCACCTCCCCGAGAGGCTATACACACCAAGCATGCTGACCCGCAGGGTGACGTGGGCTTCTTCAGGGTCTGGGCTTGGCCCGGCTGGCCAGTCGGTATTAAGGACGCGGAAGTAGCCCTCCAGCAGGGCTCGGAGCTCTGGCCCCCGCGGGGGTGCGCGGCTAGTGTGCAAGACGTGTACGGCACCCACCAGCACCTCCAGGGCCAGCGGCACCAGGCGGGGGTCCTGGGCTGGCCTGTGGCCCCAGCCGTGCACCACACCCAGCAGGCCCTGCACAGAGCCGGCACTCACAGCCTTCTGCCCGTTCTCCTGCAGGTGTGGGCACAGATGGGGAGTGGGTTCACCCAGCAGAGAGACCCCGAGACAAGCCACTCCGTGGCCCACAGGCTCCTCTCAGCCTACCTTCCCTCCCGCAAGAACAGCTCCGAAGAGGTGGATGAGACGCAACAGGAGCACAGAAGGCAAGCGGTCTGCATCTTGTAGGCTTTCTGGACGGAGGAAGGGGCAAGACAAGGTCAGCAAGCTTGCAGGGCTGTGGGTCTAGGGGCCACACAAGAGGTAGGTGCTCTGGGGTGGCAGGGGGAGGCTGGGCCACCGAACAGAGGCTGGGAGATCACATCTCAGGGAGAAGACTGGTTGTGCGCTGGGAGCCTCTGAAGTGCCGTGACTCTGTGCCAGGGGTTCTCAGGAGGACACAGCCCTTCTTTGGGGAGCTTGTAAGGGGCATGGCCCTGCCCTGAGAGCCTAGCCAGATCCGTGGATCCTTAATCCTGAAAGTGAGGACCCGAGGGTGAGCGCCCCCCATACACACTTCCCCACGGCGACCTAGGGTTTAGTTTCTTAGATGCAAATCTCCTGGTCCCTCTGCGCTGTGACGGTTGGAGCTTGCTGTGAGCAGCTCTGGGGGCCCTCAGTGTCTACTACACAGATGCCCCACACCCCATCCCCCACACCCACACTGGGACTTCTAGGGGCTTTCACAGCGTCATATCTGGGAGGCCCACCTGGCCCTGCTCCAGCCAAGCTGGACAGGATGCCAGGACATGAACTGAAACCCAGAGAGCAGAAAGGACCAGCTCTGGGTCACATGAGTATGTGGGGGCTGGGGCCACGCAGGGCTGTCTTGATCGGTGGGATGGGGTGGGAAGCTTCCCCAGGAACAGGACCATGGCTGGAGAGCAGAGAGTGAGTGGGGCTGGAAAGGAAGACTGTGGGGAGGAGCAGGATGGGGTTCTGAGGGTGTCAGGCCCCCATAGAGGAATTTACAGCGCAGAGAACAAAATCTTGCGTATATTAAGAGTACTCAAGCTGTGAAGCAGCAGAGCCAGGGAGCTCCCCAGGGGCGTCTTNCAAATACTGTATTTTGGACTCTTTTGTTGACCATGATGGCTACTCCATTTCTTCTAAGGGATTCTTGCCTATAGTAGTAGATATAATGATCATCTGAGTTGAATTCACCCATCCCAGTCCATTTTAGTTTACTGATTCCTAAAATGTTGATGTTCACTCTTGGCATCTCCTATTTGACCACTTCCTGTTTGACCAATCTACCTTGATTCATGGACCTAAAATTCCAGGTTCCTATACAATATTTATCTTGTCCCTGACCAATAGGATTGTCTCCTCTTGTCTACCATTTCTCTTGCATTCGACCGTAAACCCCTCTAGCATTCCACTGTCATAGCTCTGGTCAGATCACTTACTTGCTAAACACTCAAAATAGTCACTTCTCCATGCTACTATGTCCAAGTCCTACACACCCTTCATATTCCAAATGATGCCTTCCCCATGAAGCATTGTCTTTTTCTATATAAAATAATCCCCTCTTTCTACATGCCTTGGGTCCTTGACTCTTCCCTACTTTACTTAATGTTATTATTTATGTGTATTATCTTCCTTTATAAACCAAAGTCCCTGAGAGTAAGAATAGTATGTCATCCACCTTTTACCCCCACTGAAAATAATTTTAAAAAATCAATGAATAAAATTCAAGGTTTAACCTGAGGCATACTCCCTTGCATGAATGCTGTGGCTTAACTTTCGAAAGTTTTTTCTGTATCCCTATGTCTTCCAACCCTTCCTCCCCATCTTGATCAACCATGGTCAAAGCCTGAGAGTTGGGGGCAGCCACCCAGACACCATGGCAGGACAGCAGGGCTCAGCTAAAGGGACTTTGTCCCACAGAACTGTGAAATAGAGATTCCTTTGAGATAGAGCCTGAATTTTTTCCCTGCCCTCTGTCTTCACCTTCATAATTAGCACACTTTCCTAACACAGGCACAAAACTATACTTCACTTTGTCCTCTCCTCCTCATCCCCCAGGACACTATGGCTCTGAGTTTGTCCTGCTTCCTGACCCAAGAAATGACGAAATGTATTAAACTGTTTCAGCATTTATTTTAATATATGGAAATAAAAGGGCTGACTTAAAGCAGAGATGTCTGGAGGAGGCATTTCTCCTTATCCTTGTCAACTCATCCATCATGGAGCAAACAGTCATGAGTTTACAGAAGGAGAGAATCTGAACTTGTCTGAAGCTGTTCTTTTCTCAGCTCCTCTTTGTTTCCCCCCTCCACAATTGTAGCATTTCCTGATTTGAATGTTGTGCTGTGCTAGTCACTCAGTAGTGTCTGACTCTTTGCAACCCTATGGACTATAGCCCATCAGGCTCCTCGTGCATGGAATTGCCCACATAAGAATATTGGAGTGGGATGCCATTTCCTCCTCCTGGGGATCTTCCTGATCAAGGGGTCGAACGCATGTCTCCTGCATCTCTTTCACTGCAAGTCGATTCTTCACTGCTGTACCAATACCAGGCCTCAAAACCCATCATTATGGGAATGGTGAACACAGTCAGAAGAAAGGCCTCTGGCGGGGAAGCACCGGGATCCTTTGGAACAAAGAAGCAAGTAGGTGCAGCTCAAGCCAGAGCTGCAGGACAAGCGGAGTCCCACTCTGCAGCCTTGTCTGTGTCTCCTCTCAACAACTATCCAGTTCATGCAACAAATGTTTACCAAGCACTTAGCATGTAGCAGCTCTATGGTCACTAGGAGCAACACAGAGTGTCATTCCAGATAGTCGAGAATGAACATAACATAGGCATGATATGAATGACCGTCAGCATCCCAGAGCAGATTTGAAGGGCTTCACTGCGCCAGGATTCACTTCTTTTGTTGCCAGACTATAGGGAGGTCCAGGATTTTCAGATGAATGAACAGAGCAGCTGGATGGCAGAAGGGACACCCAGGACCTTCAGGGGTCAGATACTTGCCGGCGGGTATGGAAGGAATTGCTTTCATGCCAGTACACAGATAGCAGTTTAGTAACTGTCAGGGCCATATCAGAGCTAGCCCACTGGATAGGAGCCTTTGATACAATAATGTACAATAGAGAATTGGGTCTTTCACCCCTGGAGCCCACAGTTCAATGTAGGAGATACACAGTGCCATGCTCTGAATGTATCCTGTGATAGATACACTCATCTATTGAAATACTAACCCTCAAGGGTGACGGTACTGGTGTTAGTAGGTGGGACTTTGGGGAGGTGATTGGGGTAGGACTTTTCTGGATAGAGTTAGCGCTCATCTGAAAGAGAAGCCTCTGAGTTCTCTAGTCCTTTTCACCATGTGAGAACAAAGTGAGAAGTGCTCAACTCGAGAGGGTCCTTTCTCCCTAGTCCTTTCCACCATGTGAGAACAAAGTGAGAAGTGTTCAACTAGACAGGATCTTTTCTCGTCTTTTTTACAACCTGATTGTGCTGGCACCCTGACCTTGGGCTTCCAGGTTTCACAACTGTGAGCAATACATGTTTGTTAACAGATAGCAATCAGATAATCATAAAAACAAATATAAGATCCCAGGTGGGTTAGAGACGATCATATAAAACAGTGTCTGTAAATACTGTTACAAAGATAGGAATCTAAGGCAAGAAGAACAATGCTGGAATGCTACAATATTGGGATTGTAGCAGTTCTACAATACTGGAATCTGACCATTTCAAACGGATACAGGAGGCTCCCCAAGGAAGAAAGTTTTCGGTTAAGATCTGAAGGAAGAGCAGGAGTTAGCAAGTCAATGAGGGGATAGAAGAGCATTCAAAACAGAGGGAACAACGTGTTCAAAAGTCCTGGGGCACAGAGCACTGAGAGAGGAGAAGAGAAAGTTAAGAGAAAGGAAGAAAAGTATATAGGGACCAGTGGCAGGCCTTGAGTTGACCTATCACTAGATGCTTTAAAGCACTGGGGCAGGGACTTCTCTGGTGATCCAATCTCTAACACTCCACAATTCCAGTGCAGGGGGTCCAGATTCAATCCTTGGTCAGGGAACCAGATCCCACACGATGCAACTAAGAGCTCACATGCCACAAAGAAGATCCCACATGCTGCAAATAAGACCCAGTGCAGTCAAATACATAAATAAGTACTCTTTAAAAAGCAGTTGAATGGCATTATCAGATTAACATTTTGAAAAGACTGTTTTCCTAGTTGCCTTGGAAATGGCTGTGCCTGGAGTAGGAGGCTGAGGGTGGACACTTCACTGGCCAACACCAGGGCCCCCTAAGATCCTATCAATATATACGCAGTGTGTTCCTCAGGGCGCTGATCTCATCCTGGGAGGGAAGAGCTCCCTCCATAAGACGAGGCTCTGACAGCTTCCTCCTATCAGTGAGTGAGTGTGCAGTAGGGAGAAAAACATAGCGGTTTAAAGAATGATATGCTCTCAACCTCGTCCTTAATTGTTATAAACTATCATTTATTTAGCACACACCCCAAGGGCCAAGTGCCTGACTAATCATTGCTGCCCATTGCCTTCTTAATGTTCAGGCTGATCCAGCAAGATAGGCATTATCAACTCCATTTTACAAGGTGAGTATTCATACTCAGGGAGTTAACTTGCCAAGGAGTCAACACTCATGTCTTTCTGATTCTTGCTCTTTTGTTTCTAACCCGATACTGGTTATTAAATGTGAATATGTGGTTGGTTCCATGATATGTGCTACACTTCAAAAGATACTGTCTTACTCAGAAAAAGCGCAGTCTGATGGAGAGGGGATCATAAGCATATACATACATTTAGGCAACTAAATATAACACAATGAAAATCATACAGAATTTGTTCTTCATGAAAGCGTGGTGACTGTCTATATTTAGTAGTATTGCATTTGGCTCAGCATCTCTATGAGGAAGGAATGAACCAAGTTGAAAGCCAACTTTACTGAGTGACAGTTGTGTGCCAGGTATTGAGCTAAGTGCTTTCAGCATATTAACTCAATGAAATCCTCATAGCAAGTTCACCAGGAAGGCAACACTATTGTCTGTATTTTGCAGATGGAGAAAGTGGGGCTCATATCAGTCAAAAAAAAAAAAAAAGAATCCCCAGGATCATAAGTAAGAATCACCAGAAGATAAATAACTTGTGAAGGGAGAGTAAACTAATACTGATGATGGCTGACTTTCAATCTACACGAAACTGGAGATAGATTCTAAGATGGAAAACCAAACTCTGCGCTGATGTAAGACCCAGAGCATTAAAACTGACCCTAAACACCGCAACCACAGGAGTCCGACTGCAAAACAGGTTAGCTTCCCAGAGCCAGGCTCTATGGGCAAACTGTTCCTACTTCTTGGAGTTGTTTTGACATTAAAATGTGAAAGTTCTTAAAATAAGGAGGAGGGTAGAGACTCCAAGGAATGTTAAAATAATTTGTGGCAAAACAGAGAAAGTTAAACATTCATTAAGGGGTTTTCATTTCAAATGATCGTTTTACCATATCAATGTCTAAATTGGGGAGCAGGGAGAAGAGGAAGTAACTCTTACTTAATCCCTTTCCTGAATTGCCCACAGAAAATGCTCAGCAGAGATTCATGGAGGTTTCAAGCCCCTCCTGTAGAAGCTGGGGTCCACGGATGCAGAGACCCTACACAGGTCTCCCTGGCTGCCTGTTCACCTAACCAGAGCCAAGCCAGCTTTGCCAACTGTCAGCACACCAACACTGACTGTCTCCAGCACTTACTTAAGGATCCTATGCATATATCTTTTCCCAGAGGCAGAGCTTTGCTCTGGATCATATGTTCATTATTTCCCCCTTAAGTGCAAAAAACGAATGTTGGGCTCCCAAATCCTAGGAAATATCTGAAACCCAACCCAGCAGATATCCATAAATTAAGTAATGTCCAGCTTCAAATATAAGCTGTAATTTCCAAAAGCCTGGAGGGTGTGTGTGTCCACAGAACACTCTAGAATGAACACCCTCTGCTCTGGCTTTCAGATCTATGTTGCTCATCGGAGCTCTTTCCACTGCTTTGCACTAGAGGTACTGGTAGCCTCACAGCTGAAATTCACCCTCTTATTCACTGCCTTCAGAGCAGACTTTCTGCTGGTTTCCTGGGTGAATGCTCAACGTTCTCAATATGCTCAAAGGCTTGCCTACCGTTGAATTCATTTATTCATCCATATATCTCATCATGAATTTATCAGCTATTCTTTGAATGCTTATGTACCAGGCATGGAGCTAGACACACTGGTCAACGAGCAAGCAGTCACCAGAATTTTAGCCTTCCGATTTATTCAACTTTTCATCATGATTGCATCTTGACATGCTGCCCAGCAGAAGACTGATTAGAATACATCATTACATCAGCACCGATTGTGGTATCAGTGCCCTGGAAGTTTGTTTGGGGCAGAATGCCTACAGAAAAGCAAGCCTGGGAAGACTCAGAGAGCCCTGGGGGTACTGTCACCTGAAAAGTAGTGTCAACAGACCCAAGATGAGAAAACAGAAACCCAGAAAATAAAATACAAATGCCCCACCAAACTCTGCTGTAATGGATAGGCCACATCCTCACGCACTCAAAAGAACCAGCTGTGGAATGATATGGTATCATGCTGGGTACCAGAGGCTACAAAACACCCAAAGGTTAGTTTCCCACACTCAAGCCACTCACCACAAAGATGCCACTCACCACAAGCCACAGATGCACCAAAATTTGAATTACAGAACAAGTGATTCATTAAAGTCACCTCTCACTTGACTCACTGCAATAATTTTCTCATTTCCCCTCTTGCCTCAGATCCCCCTTGCTACTCATTCCGGCCTCCCTCAACTCTAATTCATTCTCCACATCCTGGCTAGGATTATTTATAAAACACCTCGCTGGAAAACTGCCTGCAAAGGTAGTTCTCAAACTACCATTCAAGAGGCCTGGAGGTCAATCTGAGCCTCCATATTTACCAAATCAGGATTTCTATAGGTAGGGTCTTGGACACTGCACATTAAACAAATATTAGAATAATTCTCATTCACAGTTACTCATTAGTAATTCTAATTTCCAGTTTGAAAGCTAGCTCATGGATAGAAAAGTTGATTGATGAGGCTGGATGTCCTTCATAAACGATCCTATCCTACCTTTCCAATCTCATTTGAGGCCATTATAATACCCCATACTTTATGTCTTAGTAATATAGATAGACTACCTGAACAAGCTAGAAATTTTCCTTCTCCTGTGCCATTTTCATGCAAATCCTTCTGCCTAGAATTCCCAACCCTCCTTTCCCAGTCAAATCCCTACTAGTCTGCGTGCATGGGTGCACGTGCGCACGCACGCGCGCACACACACACACACACACACACACTCCACTTGGAAAATTCTTATTCACCTATTAAAAACCAGAACAGGAACTTCTGGTGGTCCAGTGGCTAAGACTCTGCTCTCAATGCAGGGGGCCTGGGTTCAATTCTTGCTTTGGGAACAAGATCCCACATGTTGCAACTAAGAGTTCAAAGATGTCACAACTAAAGATCCTGCATGCTGTGGGAAGATCGGGGATTCCACATGCTGCAACTAAGACCCAGCACAGACAAATAAATAAGTAAACATTTAAAAGCCAGAACAAATATCACGATCTTATCTTACGGGCCTTTCAGCTTCCTGTAAAATGCACTGTTGTCTTCCTGTGTTCCACAGCACCGTACGCTTTCTATTTTCCTTTACTAATCCCGTGTATTGTACTACTGAATTTGTGTCAAGCGGGTGCTCTCCCTGTTCATATACACCCACGTGCATTTACTTCTTGAGGTTTTGTGGGGTATGGACTGTTCCTTATCCATCTCTAAATTCCAAGTGCCCAACACTTAACTGCTCAACAAATATTATATTAAACTGAGGCTATTCAAATTTTACAGATGAAACATGTAACATCTTTCCTTACCCATGGCTAACTTTTAAAAAAACATTTACTGCTTCCTCTCCCCTCTAAGGAATTCATATGAAACTAAATCTTCCAATCCATGAGCAAAGAATTTATTTAACTCCACCTACTTAGGTCTTCTTTAATTTCTCTGAATAAGTTTTTAAAAACTCTGCTTAGAGGTTTTGTATCTCTTTTTTTATGTCTACTTTGAGGTATTCAGTGTTTTTGATATTTTTTAACTGTTTTATATATTTTAAGACATACAGAAATGCAACTAATTTTTGTATTGCCCTTGTAGTCAGTCACTGAAATTTGATATTACTTTTAATAGTTTTTCTGTAGATTTATTAAATCTTCTTTATATAAAAATAATACCAGTTTATTTCTTTTCCAATTCTTATACTTTTATTTTTCTTGATTCATTGCACTGGTGACTTCTAGTACAATGTGGAACCAAAATGGTGTTAACTGATGTCATTATTTTATTCCCCATACTACATAGACTATGCCTTAATATTTCATAATTATATAATAATAATATTTCCTATCACTATGTAAAAGCTGAGTCTTTTTAAACTTATGTTAGCCAAGAATGGGTGTTGAATTTTATCTAATTTTATCCATATCTGCTGATATGATTATATAGCTTTTTCTCCTTTGTAATGTTTATGTGGTAAATATGTTAATTTCACGGAGAAGGCAATGGCAACCCACTCCAGTACTCTTGCCTGGCAAATCCCATGGGTGGAGGAGCCTGGTGGGCTGCAGTCCATGGGGTCGCTAGAGTCAGACACGACTGAACGAATTCCCTTTCACTTTTCACTTTCATGCAATCGAGAAGGAAATGGCAACCCACTCCAGTGTTCTTGCCTGGAGAATCCCAGGGACCAGGGAGCTTGGTGGGCTACCGTCTATGGGGTTGCACAGAGTCGGACACGACTGAAGCGACTGAGCAGCAGCAGCAACAGCAGCAGAGAAGACATAGGATGATTTTGAAAAACAAAACAGCACAGCTGAAATAAAAGAAAATTAGACACATTTGGGGACCCACTCCCTAAGAGTTGGGTTTGACTATGAGTCTAAACAAACCTCAAACATTAGGGTGGAGAGATTTGCTTGAACTGATTTATTAACATGTAAAAAGGTGAAGTCTTAACCCATAAAATAGTACAACTGACTAAATGAATAAAATATAATTCATATAAAATATTAGGAGGTTGAAGTTATATCAGTAATTTTAAAAGTTTACTTCTGACTTCTTTCATAAATTATGTGCTTTTGATACTGAAACTAGCAAAACCTCAAAAGTTGATGTGAACACTCTTCTAGTTTAAGATTGGAGAAGGCAATGGCACCCCACTCCAGCACTCTTGCCTGGAGAATCCCAGGGACAGGGGAGCCTGGTGGGCTGCCGTCTATGGGGTCACACAGAGTCAGACACGACTGAAGCGACTTAGCAGCAGTAGCAGCAGCATGTTAATTTCAAGTATTAAGCCAATCTTTCATTCCTAAAATAAACTTAAGTTGGTCATGATNCTGCCAGGCTCCTCTGTCCAGGGGATTCTCCAGGCAAGAATACTGGAGTGGGTTGCCATTTCCTTCTCCTTCTTCTTCCCGACCTAGAGATAGAACCCAGGTCTCCCACATCGCAGGCAGATTCCTTTACCATCTGAGCCACCAGGAAAGACCCTGCCCTAGGCCCATCTGAGATCCTGGCCAGTCTCCCTCCAATGAGAAGAGAGAGGAGACCCAGGGGCATAAGCTGCCCAGGGAGAACAGGGGCCCAGAGATGTCCTGAGGGGTTAGCAGGAAGGGGGGACACCTACTGTAGAGACTGTCATGCAGAAGTAAGGAGACTGGGTGGGGCTACAGGGACAAAAAACTGGACCAGACAGTTTGAAGACGCTCCAGGCCAGAATGGGGTACAAGTCACTGGGGGGATCCAGGAGATAGGAGAGAAGCGGGGAGGCAAATCAATTCCCCCCTCAGAAAAGACAGTACTCATTTTGTGCAGACATGCCCTTCCCCTCCTCTCTGCCCCTGAACTCCCATTTCCCTATAGAGGCCCATTCACATTCCTTCTCCCAGCACCAAGGGCAGCCACAGTAAGTGGGTCCTTACTGCAAGTGCGATGGGGAAACCACAGGGAGGGGCTCAGGTTTGAGGGCGGGGCCAGATGGAGCCGAGTGGGATGGGGGTGGGGCATGACCTCGGAAAAAGGCGCTGAATTCAGAGGGCAAAGCAGCTGGAGGGAACTTGTATTTGCTCTTCTCCTTGGCGCTGATGACTTCCCTGGAGGGGCGGGGATGGGGTAGGGGCCAAGGTGAGGCCAGGGCTTCACGGCTCCTGGGTCACACCCCCTCAGGGACCTACACCTGGCCCCTTCCACCCCTGCACCTGGGCCACCCCCCTCCTCTCCCCGGCCTTCTCTGGGTCCTCTGCCCGTGGGCTGCCTCTCACCCCCTGTGCTGGCGCCGCCAGGTCTGGTATGGGTCGAAGAGGCCCTCACAGAGAAGGAGGGCATGCAGGGCTACAATCTCTAGCTGGGGCCCACGGTCCTCCTGCGGTGGTGGGGGTCCTTTCAGCTGTAGGCAGACGGAGAGGGTGGAAGGGCATTAGCTGGGCCGTGGCTACCACCTGCCACCCCCAGGGTAGAGGCCACCTCACCTCGGCCACCAACTGGGTCAGCAGCGCCAGCACCCGGGGCGCCAGCACCCGGCCCCAGCCCGCCTCTACGTTCTCGGGGTTCCTGATGAGTGAACGATGGGAGAGGTCCCAGTGATGTGCCAGCCCCTACCCCGGGCCCCAGCTCCATCCCCTCCCACCGTGGAGAAGACAACAGGGACCCACCTACAGAGGATGACGAAGAGCTTGAGCAGCAGCAGGGCTTGTTCCAGGTCCCTGGCGTCCAGCTGCTCGGCCAGCACGTGCAGCGCATCCAGAGGGAGCAGCGGCACCTCGGCACCCACCTCCTCTGGCCTGCGGGGGCGGGGAGGCGTCACTGGGTACCGAGGACCCCTCAACCTCCCACCCTCTGAGGAGCTCCAGCCTCACCTGCGTGGCTCCAGAGAGGAGAGTGAGATGCTCTTCTCAAAGGCCCCCACAAAGGCCTTCAGCCACTGCTGCAGGTAGCCCAGGTCCTTCTGCAAAGGAGGGCACAGGAAGGGCACAGTGGACAGAGGCGGGGAGTGAATGGGGGTGGAGAGAGATTGCAGGCAGAGCGGGAGGGGAGGTTGGGGGGTGGAGAGAGAAAGGGGGGAAAACAGGAAGTGGAAGGTCAGCATCAGAGGACTGCCCAACATACTGACCACTCTCCCGGGCACCCCTGTCTGCACTTCTTGGTCTCCCAGTCTCTGCTCCCACTTCCTAAACTCCTGGGGATCCAGGCAAGCCTGACACCAGCAGGGGAGGAGCTTAAGTGTGTACATGTCTAGAGTGTGGCTGTGGCCCACAAGGGTGCTGGGGCCACAGGTCTCCAACCCACTAGCCTTCCTGAAACCCAAAGCTATGGGCTGGGCTCTTGCCTGCTCCCTTCTCCCCGCTTCGTGGGTACCACCTCCAGGAAACCTTCCTGGACTGTACATCTCAGATGCATGTGCACCACCGACCAGGCAGAGCCATGCACACACCCCACCCACATGTGCAGGCGCAGTGCCTGACCTCGCCCCCAGGAACCTCCACCCCCCTGGCTGGTTACCTGGACCCCAGGTCCCAGAGCTGGTTCCATGGGCAAGAGCGACAGCGGCTGAGCCCAAGTCTGGGCGCCACCAGCCAGGGAAACTTTGGTGTGAACGGGAAACGTCCCCTCCCGCCCTGGCCCCTGGGGCAGGAAGCGCAGAGTCACGGTGGGGGAAGGGGGCCGCTTCCTCCCGGCAGACCGCAGGGATGTGGGGGGGCCTGGGGCACCCAGGGCCCAGCAAAAGAAGCTGCGAAGGACCCAGCCTAGCACCGGGGGTGGGGCCTGCAGCACAAAGGGGCGGGGGTCACACTGCCCTGAGTGGAGTCTGTGGACAGAAACTAGCTGTACAGGCGTGAAGTCCGGCTTATCTAGGGACAGGCTGTGGTCCCTACTACAATAGTGCCCTTCATTCAGGGCACCCACTGCTCCCTGAGCAGGGTCTGAGGCCTCTGGCCCAGGAAATGATACTGGAGGACTCATCCATACCTTTGCCCTGCCCTCAGGCCAAGTCTTGTCTTGGCTCCCCATCGGCCCTGCAGGTCTCTTTGCTTTAGGGACACAGGTAAGCCCCAGACATCCCTGACCTCTAAGCTCCTCCCAGGGCATAGAGTGGGTGGTGGCCTGGAACTAAGCTCCTCCTTCCATCCCTTCACCTTCCCTCCTTCGACGCTGGTGTCATCTGGAGCTCCCTTCTAACAGTAGGGCCCAGAAGGCAACTTTATTTCCCAGGGGCAGAGGGGAAGGACAGGGACTAAAGTGAAGAAATTTTACGGGCCAGGGACTCATCACAGGCAACACCCCAAGACTGTTCCCCGGCTGCCAAGACCTCAACTCCAGGACCTGCACAACTACTGCATAGACAGCTCATTTTTTGGCCACTTGTGGGCCTCAGACCACAGGGCCAGGACTGAACGGGCCCCAGGGAAGAGGGCCTGACCCCAGCAGACTGGGCCAGGCCCCCCAGAAACTGTGGCAGAGCAGCCCTCCATCCCGTGGCTGAACCCTCTCATACATTTTGTCACAGAGCTGAGACCCAGGCAGCTCAGAGAGAGGGTGTGGCCACCCGAGTACACACCACCAGGACTTTCTGCCGGTCAGTTCTCTTTGGTGACCTCGCCACGCTATGCTGCTGACCGCCTCCCTGCTCACCTACCTCTGTCCATTCCATACCTCTCCTCTCCACAGACCAGCAAGGACACCAGAATGCCCAGCTCTGAAAACACCAGAGCCGGCCAGGGCTCTCAAGACCATTTCTTCTGAACTCTTCCCATGGCAGATGGGAAAACAGGGGGCCCCTGAGGGGATGCCTCATGCACCACCACAGCTGCAGCTGTAACTCTGAGGATGCTAAAAGCCAGACCCATGTTCTAGGCCAGGCCCACTCACGGTGGCTAGAGTCAGTCAGCCCGGCTGACTGCACAATTCACGTCTCTGCCTTGGTGATCCCACAGATCCCGGTCTACCTGCAAAACTGTCCCAACACCATCCCGCCTTCTACTCCTAAACCACCCCTAGTCAAGCCACCGTCTCTCCCACCCAAAACATGAGTCTCTTTTGCCCACTGTAGCTCTGATGAGCACCTATAAGCCACACATGATCATGTCCTCCCTCCCTGGACCAAAGATAAAGGCTTAGTTGCTAAGCCAGGCATCCTGGGCCCCTAGTCCAACCAGAGTGTACTTCTCTGTGGTGCACACTCTCCTGTGCAGGCCCCTACTCCCCACCCAGGCCCTGGTGCCATTTGTGACTTGCGCTTGTGATACTCAAGCAGGAATCCTTCACCCTCTTCATGTTCATCACCTCGATCAGCTCTCCCAGACCCGGATGGGCCCCCTCAAACTCTGCACACCTCCTGCTTCCTGTCCCTAGAACCATATCCTCTGCCTGTCCAGTCTTGCAGACTTCCAGCAGGTCCAGGCTGGGCTGGGTTCAGGGCTGAGGCAGTGCAGGCGGCAGCCTCAGTGGGTTCTGGAGGGGTCTCTGAAGCACAAGACTAGGCAGGGGAAGGGGCAACTGCCTGTCTTGACTCTGTGGGTCTCACCTCTTCACCCCTGGAGGCCTCAGCCTGGGTCCTATGACTTGAGGCTGCAGTGCTGGGGGACTGGGAGGCTGAGCAGAGCAGGGGCCTTGTGCATGGAGGCAGTGCCAGGTGCAGAAGGTTCCAGAGCCTGAAAGAGGCGGCAGTGCTGCCTGAGCTCCCACACTCCTCTCAACACTCTGCCTCACCGGCTCCTCCTTCCCCCTCCAGCTCTGAACAGGAGCATGGGCAGGCCAGCCCACTCCCCACCCCACCTGTCTGGCCCAGGGTCCCAATCCTGCCCCTCCCGTCAGGAAGGTCAGTAGCAGCCACACTCCACCCTGGGTCCTGCATGGGGAGAAAACTGTGGGTGTGGGGGAGTTTCCCGGGGCGGGGGGATGGTTCTCAGAGTCACCCCTGTAGGAGCCCCAATTTATGCCCCACCAGCCTTGAGGACATTCAGTGCTGAGGGACGGGAGCTCCCGAGGGCTGGCGAGACCCTGGATGGGCAGGGAACCACCACTTCCTCACAACTCTGAGCTAACCGGGAGGATGGGTGGGCGTGGCTATCTGTCTGGGACACAGGGACCACTGAGTGCCTGGCACCATGCTGCCTGAGACCTGCCTGCCCTACCCCAAGCCTGAAAGCTTCCCTGTGTCCCAGGGCCGACTTTGCCCCAAATCCCCCATCACCATCAAACACAGAAGCTCTTTAAACAGCACCCAGCGCCCCCCAGGGCATATCGGTCATACCACTGTGGGGCAGCTGGCCAGTCGCCCTACGGCTCAGGGTATGTCCACTGCCACCTCCTGCTACTGAAGCCCCACTGGTGTGGTGCCCACCTCACCTCCAGCCTCACGCACCACACTCACAGTATTACTGTCCCCACCCCCACAGGTCTGATATGTTTGGCTTTCCGTGTTTCCTCTGCCTGAACATTCCCTATCAGAGTCAGCACCTCCCGCAAGGTGCAGCTTTCTCTGGAACTTCTGAGGTCGGGGGTCCCACCCTGAATGTGGGTAAGGGCATGGATTCTGGAGTCCAGTCCCGATTCTTACACTTGGTAGCTTACTTAACAGTAATCTCTCAAAAGGGAACCCTCCTACACTGTTGGTGGGAATGCAAATTGGTACAGCCACAATGGAGAACAGTAGGGAGGTTCCTTAAAAAACTAAAAATAGAGCAATCACATGGCCCAGCAATCCCACTCCTGGGCATATATCTGGAAAAAAAAAATTCTTTGAAAAAACTACATGCACCTCAGCATTCACTGCACCACTATGTACCATAGCCAAGATAGAGAAGCAATGTAAATGTCCATCAACAGAGGAAAAAATAAAGAAGACGTGGTACATATATACAATGGAATATTATGCAGCAATAAAAAGGAACAAAATGCTACTTACAACAACATGAATGGACCTAGAAATTACCATACTAAAAGAAATCAGGCAAAAAGACATATTATGTGATATCATTCATATGTGGAATCTAATTTTTAAAAAATGATACGGATGAACTTATTTACAAAACAGAAACAGACTCACAGATTTAGAAAACAAATTTATGGTTACCAAAGGAGAAAGGTAGAGGCGAAGGATAAATTAGGTTGGGATTCACACACACACACACACACACACACATACACACACACATATGCACATACATATATACATATATGATAGATAATTGTAAAGGAGTACTGCATAGCACAGGAAACTTTATTCAGTACTCCAAAATAACCTATATGAGAAAAGAATCTGACAAAGAATAGACATATGTACATGTGTAACTAAATGACTGCAACACACCTGAAACTAACACAAACTGTAACTCAACTATACTCCAATACAAACAGAAATCTAAAACACAAAAAAACCGAAACATTAACCTGTTTCAGCTGCCTCTTTAAAAATCGTTGCTTTGTTTAACAGGTAAGGGCTCCCCGACCACACCCACCAGCATGTGGTAAGGTGAGTGGGCTCTGCCTTTCCAAGCCCTTGGCATTCCTCAGCATCACTCTCTTCTCCCCAGCGACCTCCATGAGTGACAGATGAGTGGCAGACCTCGGTTCACTGGCTGAACCAAGGTCCCAAGGGCTACTCCCCAGCTGGGTTGTCCAGGCAAGTGGAATGGGAGGATCACGGTGGACCCTGGGTTAGTGTTAGGAGCAGTGTGGGGAGAGCAGACTGAAGCTCCACAGTGGTGACTCCTCCCAGTCAGCACCCCTTCTCTTGGAACAGGCAAACAGAAATGGGATAAGGTGGGATGAGCCCGATCAGGATGACCTCTTTCAGGCCTGGGCGTCCTCCCAGTCAGCATCAGGAGGGGGATGGCAATGTCAAGCTGAAAGTGGCTTTGGGCTACACCAGGAAGACTGGAAGTCAGACTCAGAGGACCTCAGGCCAAGGAATGAAACGCGAAGATGGGGATTTCTCCAGGGCCAAGGCAAATGAGACTAGTGATTCAAGGGCCTAGGTGGCTGGGCCAGCCGCTCCCCATACCTGGGGAGGGGTTCCTGAAAGGCATGGACCTTCTGGTCTCTGTAACACCCCTTAGGGCTTAACCTTCCCCTTGTCCTATCACTATGGAAACCAAGAATTTCCTTTCAGGGTCCCCATAGTAACCGACTTGTTTCCATGGGGACCCCACACTTCCACATCAGCTCCCCAGTTGCCATAACAACTCCAGTGATTACCAGCCCCTCCCCCAACTCTGGGCTCTATGCTACCCTCCCCATTACCTCAGTCTCTCCCTCTTCAGCTGCCTCAGTAATGAAGGCAGGGAGGAGGAAACCCTGGTTGCCCCTATGAGGTATGGAAGGGGACTGGTGCAGCCAAGCAGCAAGAAGGTCCTTTTCCTCATCTCCAGAGGGTGAACTGAGGCATAAGAAGAAATATGGCCCAGCTAAGGTCCCAGAGGGAGCAGAGGGCCTGACTAGGTTTCCATGATGCAGTAGAGCTCATCGGTCAGGGTGAGGGACCAGGAGGGGGGGCAAAGCAAGGTCAGCTGGAGTTCTCACCTGACCTCCCTGGAGCCCCGTGTCCTCAATGACATAAATGGAGTTCAGCCTGGGCTCCGCACCTGCACCCTCAACATCTGTCCCGACCTCAGGGCCCCCGAGTGCCCCTCAGCTCTCATGCACCCCAACGCTTCCTTTCACTGGAGGGCTCCCGAGCAACACCACTGCTCCAGCTGCAAGGGGGCCACGCGTCTGCGTATTCTGCATCACCCTTACACACCAACTGCAGCCTTTGGATGCTGTCCCCAGCCCCCTTATCCTTGCACCCACTTCCTAAGCCCTCACTGAGGAGGCCTGCTGGGGGGTCCCCTGGCCGTGCTGCCACCCGTCCCTCTCACTCCTGACATCCTGCCTCTATTTCCCACGGCCATGTGCCTGATCCTCCCTGTCCTGTGCCCTCAGATCTCAAGGCCCAAATTCCGTCCTCTGGCACCACATCCCTGACCAGTCACTGCTCTGGGGCCTAATGCATCCACCCAGCTAATACCCAGGGAGCACCTACTAAATGTGAGGTGAAACCGTGGAGTAGCAAGCACAATAAGGGTGCAAACCAGGACATGCCTGGGCTGAGGTCCAGCTCGGTCAGGGTTGGGGGGACAGGGCGCAGGCCCACCTGAGTTCTGCCCATGAAGCCAGGCCTTTCCTGGGTAAAGGAATGCAGGGCGGAGGCTGGCTGGAGCTCTGTGGGACAACCTTCGTATGACCCTGCCTTGGTTTCCCCGCTAAGGCCCTGGGAAGCTCGGACTGAGTGATGTTTAGGGCTCACTCTGGTCCTCCTTCAGAAGCCACCCATAGCCCCCTCACCCACTCGTGGCCCCCAGAGGTACGGGGTGAGGGGGGCTGAATCTAGGGTCTGTGAGGGGAAAGGAAGGGCAGAAACGGGGGTGCTCCCTGGGCAGGTCCAAACCCACAACTGGGGAAACAGGTTTACCAGCTGATGTCAGCTCTCACTGCTGAAGGGAGGGGTGAAAGTATTGGAGGACCTACTGGCTGGGTGGCTGGCCAGCTCAGGGTTTCTTAATAGCCTCTATCAGTTCAACCCCTTACCTATCTTCCCGTCCCCTGAGCACACACACAATAGGTCCCTGCAGGGCTCTGATGCAGGCAGCCACCAACCACTCCAACCACTCCCTGGGAGCCCAGTGCAGAGGGTGGAGACCACGTTCCGGGAGCAGGAGCAGGACCAAGCCGGCAGGAAGGCCCGTGCTGGGAGGCTGGCTGGAGCTTCCTCTCCCCAGGAAACCTGGCCCCTCCCGGCTCCGGGGTTCACACTCATATCCTGGATTTGTTTGCCTGGCCCCAGGCTGTCCCCTCCCTGCCCAGGCTTCCAAGGCTACAACCAGCTAGCCTGTGCCCCACACCTCCCCCGTGAGGTGAGGAGCAGGAGGGAGAGAAGGGACACAGCACAGATGAATGCTAAACACCTGTGAGGGACTGACTGCCTGCAGAGCCCAGCTACAAGAGGCAGCAGGAGGCACCCGTGTTGGAGGTTCGGTTCTGGGAAACCAAGACACACCTTCCCCCAGCAGCATGCCACCCTGCCCGAAGACCCACCATTAACAGCCCTCAGACTCATCACCTTGTTCAAGCCCTTCACCCGATCACAGGAGAAGAAACTCACGACCAAGAACCCCCCACGACCACGGGGACAACCAGAAGCACAGTTAACATCCCTCAGTTGCATCACCTCGTCCAAGCCCCCCTTCACCTGGTTACAACGGAAGGAAGTGAAGACCAAAAACCTGCCCACAACCATGAGGGCAATGAGAAGCAGAAGGGCCAGTGCCAAGTTTCCTCCTAAAGCTTTTCTCCATCACAAGGACCAGTCTTTGGACATAGAGACAGAGAAGCCAGGGGAACAGGATCCAATGGAGCAGAGAAGCAGCCTGGACCAGTCATACTGGCTACCCCAGTCATACTGGCTNGAGAAGCAGAAGGGCCAGTGCCAAGTTTCCTCCTAAAGCTTTTCTCCATCACAAGGACCAGTCTTTGGACATAGAGACAGAGAAGCCAGGGGAACAGGATCCAATGGAGCAGAGAAGCAGCCTGGACCAGTCATACTGGCTACCCCAGTCATACTGGCTACCCCTCTGCAGAGTCCAGGCCACTCCAGGCCAGGACTGTGCCAAATTTACAGATATGGAAACGGAGCTCAGGGTGTAAACAGCATGCATGCCCTGAATCACACCAAAGATGGACTCTACTCCATTCACTGCCTCCTGCCAGATGCCTGGATTTCTCACCACCCGAGCGGGCTCATGAAGCTATGGCCTTTGGGGCCTGGATTCCTGGTCTCTGGGGCCCCAGACCTAGCCTGCAATCCCGAGAGACAGTGGGCTAGCCTATTCTCAGAGGGCCGGCTTGATATGAGCATGAACTTCCCCCCAGTGCCCAGATCAGGAGCACACAATAGTCCATTGTGCCCAAGGTGCACCTGAGCCAGGAGTGTGATGCCAGGCAGGTGCAGGGAGGAAGGTTGGTGCTGGGTGAAGGGCAGAGGGGTGTTGCCCTGGGTACTCTCCCTGCTGTGGATACAGAAGGAAAGTGGGGCCCTATGTGTTCGATACAGTTTGGGGGACACCTGGGTTGCACCGATCACCTTGAGGCCACTTAAGGTAGTCAGTGAGGCAGGACGAGAATCTCAGGAGAAAATGGTATCCCTCCATCCCTTTCAAACATCCCTCCCAGCTTGTCTGCATTCCCCGTCTCCACCCTCAGCATCCAGAGAAAATCTTTTCTTTGGGCTGGACCCCCAGGAACCCACACCCTCNTGAGGCAGGACGAGAATCTCAGGAGAAAATGGTATCCCTCCATCCCTTTCAAACATCCCTCCCAGCTTGTCTGCATTCCCCGTCTCCACCCTCAGCATCCAGAGAAAATCTTTTCTTTGGGCTGGACCCCCAGGAACCCACACCCTCCTCCGCGCCCGGGGTTGGGGTGGGGCCGGCTGGGGTCAGGAACTCACCACGGTCAGTTCGCTGCAGCGGATCTGATGAGTTGACCCAAGACCGAAGTAGGGACCTCCCACCCAGCCCACTCAGACCCGTCGACCAAGACCACCCAGCTGGGCGCAGCCATCAGGAGGAGCAAGCCCAAATGCAAAGTAAGCCTCCCAACCTGGCCCCTCCGCCGGGGCCTCAGTTTCCCCATCTGTAAAAGAGGTAAAGGCCGGCTTGGTCCAGGCCCCTCTCCTCCGGCACAACCGACGCTACCCAGTCCGCACCCAAGAGGCTCCAGTGTGGCGCGCGCCCGCGAGGACCGACCCCCAGGTGTAAACGCCAGAGGCACCAGCGGGCTGGGGGCGCACACGTGCGTGCGGAGCGGGAGCAACCCAGGTTGCGCCGGGCGCAGGTGCAGCAGGCGCCCGGCGCGCGGAGCTGGGGGTCCTGCGAGCGCGGGGTGGGGGGGGGGGCGGGCTCACCTGCGCGTAGTAGAGCAGCCACAACTCGTAGAGCCGCTCCGAGGCGGCCATGGCCCGATCGGGCTCCGGCNAAAAGAGTCAGGCAGGTCCCTTTGGTTTGCGACTTTTCTACACGGCTCTCTGATGTCCTGCTAGGAAAGAGGAAGAGGAAGTAATAGAGAGTGAAAGCCAGCAGAATTGCCTTCTGTTTTTATCGGCAACTTTTCGGTCCTGTCAGACAGTCATCTCTGCCAACTTCGTGGCCCAGGGATGCTCAGGACCTCACCTTTATAAACAGTAGCTAGTCTGCTGGAGCTGTTGGCTTAGATTTAGGGCCCAGATGATTGGAATTTGGGTTTGAGGGCAGAACACGAAGAACAAGACAGCATCCTTAGTGCCCCTTACAGTGAGGAGGCGGCCCAGGCTATCAGAAAAGTGGCCTTTAAATAAACTATATATTTATTTTGGGCCGTGCTGGGTCTTTGTTGCTGAGTGGGCTTATCTCTAGCAGCAGCAAGCTGGAGCTACTCTAGTTGTGGTGCGCGGGGGTTCTCAGTGAGGTGGCTTCTCGGTTTGTGGAGCTCTGGGATACAGGCGCAATAGTTGTGGCACCTGGGCTTAAGTTGCTTTGCAGCATGTGGGATCTTCGCAGGTCAGAGGTTGAATCCACATGTCTTTTGCATTGGCAGGTGGATTCTTTACCACTGAGCCACCACGGAAGTCCAAAACTCAGCTTTTAAGAGGGGTTCTCTCAATGGGCTGAAAATGTGAGCCTATTTTTTCCCTTTGCTTTAAAAAAAGTTGTCTAGAATATACATAAACACAAAATTTACCACTACATGCTAATTGTGGTTATAGTTTTGATTTTCATTTCTCTGATGATACTGAACATCTCATGTGCCTATGGCCATTTGTGTGGGGTTTTTTTTTGAGAAGTGTTTATCAATCCTTTCCCCTTTTTTTTTTTTTTTTTTTTTTGCTATTGCTTTGCTCATTTTTTAATTGGGTTTTGACTATAGTTGTTGAGTTGTAGGAGCTCTTCATGTGTTCTGGATATTAAACCTATCTCAGATAGGTGATCTGTAAATATTTTCTCCCACTCCCAAGATTGTATTTTTACTTTCTGATAATGTCTTTTGATGTGTAGAGTTTTAAATTTTGATGGTCATTTTACCTTTTGCTGTTTCTGTTGTTGAGGCTGCTTTTGGTATTGCACCTAATGAACCATTGTCAAATAGAAGATCATGAAGCTTTTCCTCTGTTTTTCTCTAGGAGTTTTATAGTTTTAGCTCTTTCATTTAGGTCTTTGATCCATTTCAAGTTAATGTTTGCATATGGTATAATGTACTTTCTTTTGCATGTCAAGGTCCTACTTTCCCGAGCCCATTTGTTGAAAAGACTGTCCTTTCTCTATTGAGTGTTCTTTGAGCCCTTGTTGAGAATCATTTAACCATATATGCAGGAGTTTATTTCCGGGCTCTCTCTCCTGTCCCATTGGTCTATGGTTTGTCATCAGGGCTGTGTCACACTGTTTTGATTACTGTAGCCTTGTAGTAAGTTTTGAAATCAAGAAGAATGAGTCCTCCAGCTTAATTGTCTTTCAGGATTCTTTGGGCTATTTGGGATTCCTTGAGATTCCATATGAATTTACTTTTATTTTTTCTGTTTGTGCAAAAAGCACCATTGAGATTTTGATAGGGATTGCTCTGAATCCATAGATCATTTTGAGGAGTATTGCCATCTTAACAGTATTGTCTTCCAGTTCAAGAGCATGGGATGTCTTTATGTTTATTTAAGTCTTCAATTCCTCTCAGCAGTGCTCTCTAGTTTATACTGTACAAGTCTTCAGCCTCGTTGGTAAATTGGTATTAGTATTCCTCGGTACTTTATTCTTTCTCATGCTGTTGTAAATAGGATTGTTGTCTTAAATTCCTTTCAGGTTGCTCTTTGCCAGAAGTGCTGCTGATTTTCATCAGTTGATTTTGTATCCTGGAACTTTGCTGCATTTGCTCCTGAGTTTTTCGTTTTCATTTTTATTCTTGTTTTTATCTCGGTGGGTTGTTTGTCTGTTTTGGTGGACTCTCTGGGGTTTTCTGCATATAAGATCATGTCATCATTGAATGTCTTTTTTGGCAGGTCTAGCTAGGAGCTCTTGATTATTCCACTCCTATAGGCCTTTTCCTACTTACAAAGGGAAGTTAGAATGTTTAGTTGGTTCTTCAGTTTCCACACAGTGGTGTCAGTGGTGCAGCAGTGGCAGGCGATGAAATGTTTGGTTGGTTTGAACATGGGTTATTTGAGCTAGTACTCCTTGCGCTCAGCAGATGTCTATTGCGCACGCATGTGCACCAGCCGTTCCGATGCTGGAGGTGCCACAGTGAACCAAGCACACAGAAGCCTGTGCCCCAGGCAGCTTCCATTTAGCTGGGGGAGCCCTTGGTCAAGCAAGATACATCTTGTGTTAGATGGAGATGGTCTTATGAAGAAGAGGAAAGAAGGAAAGAGAGATGGGGCGTTGAGTGGTGCTCCTGTTTAACTCAGTAGCTCTGGCATTTTAATTTCTTTATTAAAGGCAACAGCATTTTCAGATTTAATATGGTTAATGATACCACCTGCCCGGCTTATCTTATCTGGTGTTGATGACAACCTTGAGAAGAAGGAAGAAGGAGGGCTGATTTGTAGGTAGAAGCACTGAGACCAATAAACATGAGGCGGTTTTATTTGTCACGTAATGAGGAGGTACCCTAAATGAACGCTGGGGTGAGGAGGGACCACGAGAACAGGGGGTGGCTGTCTTCACTCACTGGATTGGACTGGTTTCTCTGAGGCAGAGTGGGGCAAGTTGAGAAACCTTCCTATGTATTTTGTGATTCTGTAAGGTTTTATGAATTACATCCCCCCAAAAACAACAGTGGCAAAAGAGTATAGACCTCAATCCAAGCTGCCCACATACCTTAATCTTTTCTGATTAAGACCCTAACTAGTCCTGATTCTGGCCCTTCTTCACACCACCAAGGATGGGTGTGGCCTTACTTGCCACCGTTCCTTTTCTTTTTTTTGATATACTTTTTTATTTTGGTAAAATCTGGGTGACCTAAAATTTGCCATTTAACTGTTTTTCATCGGCATTAAATATATTCACAAATGTTGCGCAACCATCACCACTATTTCTGCAACGTTTTCACCACTCTAAACAGAAACTTGCAGCCATTAAGCAATAACTCCCCATTCCTCTCTTACCCCGGCCCCTTGTAGCCGCTAACCTACTTTCTGTCTCTCTGAATTTGCCTAATGTAAATACCTCATATAGAAAGGAATCTTTCAGCATTTGTTCTTTTGTATTTGGCTTATTTCACTTAGTGAAATAATGCTTGTAATTCTGGGCCCATCCATTCTAGTATGTAACAGTTTCCTTTTAAAAGCTGAATAATATTCCATTATATATATGTATGTATGTACACACACACATTCACCTCGTGAATATATATATACACACACACACACACACCACATTTTGTTTAGTCATCTGTTCATGGACACCTTTTGACAGTTGTGATTAATACTGCCATTGGTATATTGGTGTACTTTTTGGTGTATAAATCTTTGATTCCCTGTTTTTACTTCTGAGTATATATCTAAGGAGTGGAATTACTTGTACTTCTGTGTTTTACTTTTTGAGAAACCGCCAGGCTATTTCACACAGCAGCTGTATCATTTTCCACTACCACCCGCAATGCATGAGGGTTCCAGCCTCCCTACATACTTGCCAAGACTTGTGATGTTCCTTTAAAAAACATTCTAGCCCTCCTGGTGGGTGTGAAGTGGTGCCTCACTGTGGTTTTGGTTTGCATTTCCCTGATGATTGTTGCTGTTGAGCACCTTTTTATGATTTTCCATTCGCATATGTTCTTTGGCGAAATATCTAGTCATGTCCTTTGCCCGTTTTTAATTGGGTGGTTTGTCTTTCTGCTGTTGAGTTGTGGTTGGTTTCTTTACATACTCTGGATATTAAACTGTGATCAGATATGGGATTTGCAAGTATTTTCTCCCATTCTGTGGGTTGTCTTTTTACTTTATTGGTAGTGTCCTTTGATGCACGACAGTTCTTAAAATTTTGATGAATGCCGATTTATCTTTTCTTACCTTTTGTTACCTGTGGTTTTAGTGTCATATTTAATCTTCACAGTTCTTGAGTGACGTTATTGTTGGGGCAGATGCCTGGGAAAAAGACAGTCAAGGGTCTACAGTCAGAGTTAATTTTCCAGCCCACAGTCATTTCCTGTGGGACCTGTGAGTGGGGAGGAAGTACGGCCTGCCTGCTGCTGGCAGATAGGAAGCGAGGGGTCTCCTCAGCCAGAGGTGAAGTGGTGCCCCGCTTTTATAGTTCATTCCTCTGATGTGAGGACAAGGCCGCCGTGAGGCAGACTCCAGGCTTGAGCACTGCCTCAGCCTGTTGATGGAGAGTGCCTGTCTGCCCCATGGAGGTGGCTCCCTGCTGGCCCCCTAGACTCAGTGGCAGGTCCTTCATTGATACCATCTATGCACATGGTTTTGCTGGAGGTATCATGGTTTCAGGCATGAGGCTGATTTTCCTCATGGTATATCTTCTTCTCCCTCACAAGACTGTAAACTCATAATGTAGTGTCATCTGGAGGAATCCATCCTGAGAGTGAGACAGACAGACTCAAGATTCCAGTCACAGAGTTTCCATGTATTATTCAGTAGTAAAGCTCCATCATGGTTGTGCAGCTCGGCAGTTTTCCACAGTGCTTCCTTGCTAGCCCACGTGATGCCACTGATTTGAGAGGGGGCAAGACAAGGGGTTCCGAGGTGCTGGGATGCCCAAGGTGATGGAGCCTAAGTAACTCTGCTGGATTCTAGCCCAAGCAAGACCCTCTGCTAGAGGGGGCTTTTATTCAGGGGCAGCCTTACTTGTAGCAGCATCCTGCAAGTCAGCCAGTCCAGGGTGACAGGTAGAGAGACCACATACAATGTTCGACCGTGCTCCTGGGGTTCCTGGGAAAGCCAAGCTGGGTCCAGGGATGCTTCATGGGAAGGCAGAGTGGAGCATGAGCTGAGTCGTGATGGACGGGACTGAGGATGGAGTATTAAAGTAGCTGGAAAGGAATGTTCCAGGGGAGCAGTTCAGAGATGGGGAGATTCAGGGGCACAGAGAGGCCAGCGGGGGATGCTCCAGAGGGTTTGACAGCACACAGTTGGCAGGAATGGGGTCTAAAAGTGCTGCTGGGCAGTCTGGTGGCCAAGTTCTACAGGAGCCAGAACTTCCGGCTGGGAGGGCGGCCAGCCTTCCCTGGGCACACATTTCTGTATTGTAGTATCGGAACCTCATTTCCCGATGCTCATCCAGAAGTTCCAAGCCTGGTGAGTAGGTGAACAGTTCAAGGCTGTCGATGAAGCTCTGTGTCATTCTCTTCCATCCTGGCCACCAGGGCACCTTGAGGCCACTTTCTTCTCTGATCTCGTCCTCATCAGCAGCCAGATGGAGGCTTCCAAAAGTGATTCAGTTGGCACAAACATTCGCCCCTTGGCTGTTGGTTCTTCTGACATTTGGCCTGGATTGGACTGTCTCTTTCTGCCCTGAGACTTGGGGACTGGTTGTCCGCTCAGCCAGCCCCTCAGGGATTGGCTGTGACCTCAGGGCCAAGGTCTGGCTGTCAGCTTTCAGGTTCAACAGCAGTTCCTGTTTTACGTTCTAGAGACCAGAGCAGTGCTGTTCAGGGTTCTCCATAAAATCTGTGCTGTCTAGCGCTGTAGCCGCGAGCCACATGTGGCTCTTGAACCCTTGAAATGTGGCTAACATGCGTTAATTTTATTCCATGGGCTTCCCTGGTGGCTCAATGGAAAAGAATTCACCTGCAGTGCAGGAATTGCAGGAAACCCAGGTTCCATCCCTGAGTTGGGAAGATCCCCTGGAGGAGGGCATGGCAACCCCACTCCACTGTTCTTGTCTGGAGAATCCAATGGACAGAGGAGCCTGGTAGGCTACAGTCCATGGGGGTCACAAAGAGTCAGACACAACTGAAACGACTTAGCACGCACGCAAATTAATTTATATTTGGACAGCCATCCTTAATGTATGACTGCCTTATAGAACAGTGTATATCTGGAGGGCTTGCTCCATCTCATCCAACTCATAAGAGACTGTGTTTCACCTGAACTCCCATTAAGAGCCAAGAGGGAGAGGGCAGGTGGCAACCCAGGTGACCATCATGTCAGCCTCGGGGTTTTAGAGTTGGGGCAGAGGGCTTTGAAGTTGTCAGTCTTTGTGGCCAGTGTCTCCAGCCGATGTATATTCCTGACCTTTTGAGTGTGCACCCAGTGGAGTTGAATGCCGACCATTCACTGGTACAGTTGTGATCTTCACACTCAAGACATGTGCATGTGGAGAGCGGAAGCAGTGCCAAGGCAGAGGGGAGCAGGTTGAAACTCTCTGACTTGGGTGTTGTGGGTAAAGCCCTAGCCAGTGTGGGGTGAGGGCATAAGAGGGAGCTGGAGGGAAGGGCTCGCATGGGTTGTGGGCAGCAGAGGGTGGCAGCAAGCGAGGGATGGTGGAGGAGAGTCCAGCGAGCTGGGGCGGCAGGGGTAGTCCGACTTGTCTGTGACCCGCTCATCTCTCAGGAACCTGTCTCTGTCCCCACCCCATGTGGCTGCATCCCCATGCCCAGCAACCTGATTGCTAAGTCACTTGAGGCAGTCATATCTCCTGGGTTGACAGCCTTTTGCAGGTTGGCAGACCCAACATTTACATGACTGCTTATAGGGTCTCATGACTTGTTCATTCCTGAAGCAGTCCTTTAAGATAAACGTTGATTACTCCCTATTTAATAGACCTGGGGCTGTAGGGACCTCTCATATCTGTGCTTGGTCATGTTGTCAGTCCTGGGTGGTCCCTTAAGCTCTGGCCCTGTGTCCCTCTGCACTCCTCACCCCCAGGAGCTTGGGATCAAGTAGCCCTGAAGAAGAGGTCACTTTCAGAAATTGCCACCAGGTTGCCTGGAGGGATCCGCAAGACAAAGCAGAGGGCATGTGCTTTGTGTGTAGACTATCCCGTTCAAATCTCAGCTCCACTCATCACCTCTTTGGGATGAGAGCAAATCTTTAAAGCTCTAGACCTCCCTATCTCTGTCTGTAAAATCCAGACCTCATCAGTAGCCAGGAGCACAGAGAAAGGGTCCAAAAGGGTCCATCTTAGAATCTTGCACACAGGCCTTTTACCAACATGGGTGTCTGTCCTGTCTCTACTGCCCTCCTGGAAGCAGGAGGTCAGGTGGTCCCCAGCCCTCTCTGTTGGATGACAGTGGGTGGAGCCCACCCTGTTTCCAGCGGAAGCAAAGAGGACATCCTCCTGGACCCCTGACTTTACTCAGCCCAGCCCTGATTCCTTGAAGGTATCAGTAGAATTCGTTTTTAGTGCAGGAGGTTTAGATTAACCAAAAAAAGAAAAAGTGAATTTGCAGAGCTGCAACCTTGATGAAGTGTGCAGCACCCATTCATCCTAAGGACCAATCTTCATTTCCCCACCTCTGCTCGGAGCCCGAGGTCTTAGAGGCCAGTGAAAGGGAGAACCTCATGGCTGGGAGGTTTGGGCTCCCGACACAGACACCAGTTGACGAACCAGTATTGAAACCTTGGATTGAGTTATCCCCTTAGAGGGCCCTGACTTGTTCATTTGTCAAATAAAGGTGTTGAATCAGTCAGAGGTCCTCACACCTACTGGTGCCCCAGGATCACCGGGGGAGACAACTTGCAGTTTCTTCCCTGGCTCCATCCGAAACCTCTTGTCCGGATCTTAGGATAGTGGCTAGAAATCTGAGCATTTTTGAAGTTCCCCAGATGATTCTGATACAGTATTTATCTGGAAATCCCCAATCACTCCCTGGACATCCCCCCCTTGACAAAAGGAAGTGGAACACTCCTTTTCCTGGAGCCCTTTCTAACTGCAGAAACTCTGCAGCCAGCCACCAACAAGTATTTATTAAGCACCAGCTGTTTGTCAGGCCCTGCTGATCTAACCTATGGATAAGACTGCCTCCCTGCCTCCAGGGGCTTCCATGGGAGGGGCGGGTAAGGGGTGACTAGGGGCCCTTGTTCCTGAGATAAGTCCAGGGGAGAGTGGTCTTGCAGGGGAAATCAGGAGGCCAGTTTAGACCACTTTAGTTCTGAGATGACTATTAGACACCTAAGTGGAGAGAGACTGTCAAGCAGGCATCTGCTGAGAGATGCTTGTGTAGGAGGATTTGAAGCCCTGGGGCTAGACGAGATCCCCTGGGAACGGAGCTTAGACAGCAAAGGGGATTAGATACTGCCTAACAGTGTATATCTTTCCTTTCCTCCTTTGCTTTTCGCTTCTCTTCTTTTCATAGCTATTTGTAAGGCCTCCTCAGACAGCCATTTTGCTTTTTTGCATTTCTTTTCCATGGGGATGGTCTTGATCCCTGTCTCCTGGACAATGTCACGAACCTACAGGTGGATCAGACAAGCATCTGCCTTCAAGGATCTCCCTGTCCCCTGGGCAGACAGTGGGCACACAGGCCAGGTGGTCCTAGCAGCAGGCTGAGTGCCAGGGCCCAGAGTCAGGGCCACTACAGCCCACACATATCACTGTCTGCCCACGAGGCTTGGACCCTCCTGCCCACTCCGTTCCCCCATCTCTGGGCAGTAGAGGGCTGTGCAGCATCTATGTCCAGGCATGGTGGCTCCTATCATTGCCTCTTCAGGATGAGTCCGGCTCTGGGTGACTGCCCTACCCTCAAGTGCCCTTGGCACACGGCTCCTGCTGCAGCCGCCCCTGACAGGAAGTCCCTGTGCCTCCCCGTAGGGTGCCCTAGCTCTGAAGATGCCTGCAGGGTAGTGCTGTGGAACATGGCACGTTCACCCTCCATGTGGTCAGTCCCCTCCTGCTCCCTGATCCTGGCATCTGGGCCCGTCTCTCTGTGACTTTTCCCACCCTGGGCCAAGTCAGGGCTGGAAGCGCTCAAACCCGGGCCGCTTTCCCCTCTTCCTAGGGGACTAAGGTTTGCAGCCTGTTTTCTTCCTCTCTTTTAAATTTATCTGCACTGTGTGCCATGTGGGATCTTAGTCCCTCAATCAGGAATGGCCCGCAAATTAAAAACAGCCCCCCCCAAAGCACCAAGTCTGAAAGTATCCCCAAATTGATCAATCTCCAGCTGGTCTAATAAGGAAAGAGAAAAAAAGGAAATTATCAGTATCAGTGGATATTCACCACAGATCCTGCAGACATTAAAAGGATAATAAGAAGATATTATAAATGACTTTGGCCAGTAATTTCAGCATAAATGGAAATTTTCTTGATAGACACTATATAATAAGATTGACTCAAGAAGAAAGAGGAAATCTAATGAGCCTCTTACCTAAAACCTCACAAAGGAAGACTTCAGGCCAAGATGAATTCTTATCATATGTGTAAAGAAGAAATAACACCAATCTTGCACAACACTATTTTTATTTATAAAAGTGTTGTTCCTGGAGAAAGGATTTCAAGCGTTATGAAACAGGTCAGTCAGGCTCTGTTTGGGGCAGGGCTGTTTTTGAGAACCGCTGAAGTCCTGCCTCTGCAGCGCCTGCCTCCTGTGGGCTCTGAGGAGGGTGAGAGCAGGGATGGGGCTCTCGTGTGGAAACCTGGGCTGGGGTCAGCAATGTGGGGCACCTCCAGGAGCGGACAGGTGGGCTGTGGGGAGGACCCCGGCCCGGGCCAGGACTTTCCTGCCCTGCAGCCGCCAGTGTGGTAAGAATTTGGCTCTTCTGGAGTTGGTGAGGAGAGTTGAAGAGTTGGTGAAGTTGGCAAAGAGTTCATGAAGGTGATCTAGTCCTGGCTCTAGGCTATACCTGGAGGGAGTCCAGGAGACACCCCCCCACCGAGAGGGACTTGAGGAAGGGGGCCGATGATGGGTAGGAATGATCGCAGGTCTGTGTCCTGGGCCCAGAGGAGTGGCAGAGCCCAGTCACCTCAGAAGGCGGCCTTGAGAAGGTGGCCTCTGAGCTGGCATCTAGACTGGCCAAAGGGTGGGCCTTCTTTGGGGTTATCAGAGTGGACAGGACTTGAGACGAAGGGTCCAGTGTGTGGATGAGGCCAGTGTGGACGAGGCCAGTGCGGACCCGCTACGGGGAGTGGGCTGGGCCTGGGGAGGCTGCAAGGGGGATGCTGTAGTCCAGAGCTTGTCCAGAGGGTGTGGGAACCAATGAGAGCTTTGAGAAGAGCACACGCTCCATCCATGTGGATGGACAAGGTGCAGAGAGAGGTAGGCGAGGGGGATTGAAAGATGAGGCGAGAACGCAGCAGGCCGTGGTGTTCTCTAGAGCGGAGGGGGAGTAGCTGTGGGCTTGGCTGAGGTGGGGACCATGGGCATGGGGTAGAACATAGGGTTGGAAGGAGGGGAAAAGGTGGGGATTTGGGGAAGGTGTGTGTCGGAGGGGCTAGGCAGTGAGTTGGATTTAAGGCTCTGGGGGCGGGTGAGGAGTCTCTAGATCCCCTGGGACGCCGTGCACCCCAGGCCATCTGCCTGCTCACCCTTGGTGTCCTCCAGGGTGTGGACATCAGCCCAGCTGGCTGTGACTGGTCTGATCTCACATGGCCAGGTCTGATCCGCGGGGGGAGCGTGGCAGGAGTGACCGAGGCCAGAGCTGTTTTTAGAAACTAAGTGACTCTCCCATCTCCTTGGCAGGAATGCAGGGCTGGGTTCAGGAAGACCTTGATCCAGACCCACAGCCAGTGCTGACACATTCTGTTACCCCGAGCCAGTCTTTCCTTTCCATAAGGGCCATTTGTCAGCTTCCCCCATGGGTTGAATTGAGGGCTTAAAAGGCGGCGGTCCTGTGAGTCCTTCAGATCTGAGGGTCTTCAAGAGTCTCAGGCTGGGTGGACCATGAGGCTGGCCAGTGCCTCCTGTTCCCCTGCCTAGCAGTGTGAGCGCTGCCTGTGAGCCAGGCCAGGGCCTCCCCAAGCCGTGCGCTACCCGAGTTGCCTTTGCACGGGCGACTGCAACGCACCTTTGCATGGCCTGCTCACTCGTTCACCCACTCCCACCCCCC
>SJYA01002755.1:388532-417659 GCA_006410615.1 Neotragus moschatus
CTTCTTAATATCTTCTGCTTCTGTTAGGTCCATACCATTTCTGTCCTTTATCGAGCCCGTCTTTGCATGAAATGTTCCCTTGGTACCTCTAATTTTCTTGAAGAGATCTCTACTCTTTCTCATTCTGTTCTTTTCCTCTGTTTCTTTGCACTGATCGCTGAAGAAGGCTTTCTTATCTCTTCTTGCTATTCTTTGGAACTCTGCATTCAGATGCTTATATCTTTCCTTTTCCGCTTTGCTTTTCGCTTCTCTCCTTTTCACAGCTATTTGTAAGGCTTCCCCAGTCAGCCATTTTGCTTTTTTGCATTTCTTTTCCATGGGGATGGTCTTGATCCCTGTCTCCTGGACAATGTCACGAACCTACAGGTGGATCAGACAAGCATCTGCCTTCAAGGATCTCCCTGTCCCCTGGGCAGACAGTGGGCACACAGGCCAGGTGGTCCTAGCAGCAGGCTGAGTGCCAGGGCCCAGAGTCAGGGCCACTACAGCCCACACATATCACTGTCTGCCCACGAGGCTTGGACCCTCCTGCCCACTCCGTTCCCCCATCTCTGGGCAGTAGAGGGCTGTGCAGCATCTATGTCCAGGCATGGTGGCTCCTATCATTGCCTCTTCAGGATGAGTCCGGCTCTGGGTGACTGCCCTACCCTCAAGTGCCCTTGGCACACGGCTCCTGCTGCAGCCGCCCCTGACAGGAAGTCCCTGTGCCTCCCCGTAGGGTGCCCTAGCTCTGAAGATGCCTGCAGGGTAGTGCTGTGGAACATGGCACGTTCACCCTCCATGTGGTCAGTCCCCTCCTGCTCCCTGATCCTGGCATCTGGGCCCGTCTCTCTGTGACTTTTCCCACCCTGGGCCAAGTCAGGGCTGGAAGCGCTCAAACCCGGGCCGCTTTCCCCTCTTCCTAGGGGACTAAGGTTTGCAGCCTGTTTTCTTCCTCTCTTTTAAATTTATCTGCACTGTGTGCCATGTGGGATCTTAGTCCCTCAATCAGGAATGGCCCGCAAATTAAAAACAGCCCCCCCCAAAGCACCAAGTCTGAAAGTATCCCCAAATTGATCAATCTCCAGCTGGTCTAATAAGGAAAGAGAAAAAAAGGAAATTATCAGTATCAGTGGATATTCACCACAGATCCTGCAGACATTAAAAGGATAATAAGAAGATATTATAAATGACTTTGGCCAGTAATTTCAGCATAAATGGAAATTTTCTTGATAGACACTATATAATAAGATTGACTCAAGAAGAAAGAGGAAATCTAATGAGCCTCTTACCTAAAACCTCACAAAGGAAGACTTCAGGCCAAGATGAATTCTTATCATATGTGTAAAGAAGAAATAACACCAATCTTGCACAACACTATTTTTATTTATAAAAGTGTTGTTCCTGGAGAAAGGATTTCAAGCGTTATGAAACAGGTCAGTCAGGCTCTGTTTGGGGCAGGGCTGTTTTTGAGAACCGCTGAAGTCCTGCCTCTGCAGCGCCTGCCTCCTGTGGGCTCTGAGGAGGGTGAGAGCAGGGATGGGGCTCTCGTGTGGAAACCTGGGCTGGGGTCAGCAATGTGGGGCACCTCCAGGAGCGGACAGGTGGGCTGTGGGGAGGACCCCGGCCCGGGCCAGGACTTTCCTGCCCTGCAGCCGCCAGTGTGGTAAGAATTTGGCTCTTCTGGAGTTGGTGAGGAGAGTTGAAGAGTTGGTGAAGTTGGCAAAGAGTTCATGAAGGTGATCTAGTCCTGGCTCTAGGCTATACCTGGAGGGAGTCCAGGAGACACCCCCCCACCGAGAGGGACTTGAGGAAGGGGGCCGATGATGGGTAGGAATGATCGCAGGTCTGTGTCCTGGGCCCAGAGGAGTGGCAGAGCCCAGTCACCTCAGAAGGCGGCCTTGAGAAGGTGGCCTCTGAGCTGGCATCTAGACTGGCCAAAGGGTGGGCCTTCTTTGGGGTTATCAGAGTGGACAGGACTTGAGACGAAGGGTCCAGTGTGTGGATGAGGCCAGTGTGGACGAGGCCAGTGCGGACCCGCTACGGGGAGTGGGCTGGGCCTGGGGAGGCTGCAAGGGGGATGCTGTAGTCCAGAGCTTGTCCAGAGGGTGTGGGAACCAATGAGAGCTTTGAGAAGAGCACACGCTCCATCCATGTGGATGGACAAGGTGCAGAGAGAGGTAGGCGAGGGGGATTGAAAGATGAGGCGAGAACGCAGCAGGCCGTGGTGTTCTCTAGAGCGGAGGGGGAGTAGCTGTGGGCTTGGCTGAGGTGGGGACCATGGGCATGGGGTAGAACATAGGGTTGGAAGGAGGGGAAAAGGTGGGGATTTGGGGAAGGTGTGTGTCGGAGGGGCTAGGCAGTGAGTTGGATTTAAGGCTCTGGGGGCGGGTGAGGAGTCTCTAGATCCCCTGGGACGCCGTGCACCCCAGGCCATCTGCCTGCTCACCCTTGGTGTCCTCCAGGGTGTGGACATCAGCCCAGCTGGCTGTGACTGGTCTGATCTCACATGGCCAGGTCTGATCCGCGGGGGGAGCGTGGCAGGAGTGACCGAGGCCAGAGCTGTTTTTAGAAACTAAGTGACTCTCCCATCTCCTTGGCAGGAATGCAGGGCTGGGTTCAGGAAGACCTTGATCCAGACCCACAGCCAGTGCTGACACATTCTGTTACCCCGAGCCAGTCTTTCCTTTCCATAAGGGCCATTTGTCAGCTTCCCCCATGGGTTGAATTGAGGGCTTAAAAGGCGGCGGTCCTGTGAGTCCTTCAGATCTGAGGGTCTTCAAGAGTCTCAGGCTGGGTGGACCATGAGGCTGGCCAGTGCCTCCTGTTCCCCTGCCTAGCAGTGTGAGCGCTGCCTGTGAGCCAGGCCAGGGCCTCCCCAAGCCGTGCGCTACCCGAGTTGCCTTTGCACGGGCGACTGCAACGCACCTTTGCATGGCCTGCTCACTCGTTCACCCACTCCCACCCCCCCAACACACATGGGTGCCGTTCCTGAGCCCCTGCTCTCACACAGACCCTGCTCTCCCAACTACAGGGGGCTTCCTTGACCTCTGCAGCCTGCGCCACTGCCGCAGCCACCCACCAGACGGCGCGGCATTTTCTGTAAATGTCATTTAGATCATTGGGTGTTTTCTCACTCATTAATGAGTAACTTGGCCTTTGCCAAGACACTGGAGCATCTCTGGGACCCCGGGAGCGTGGTGACAGACACGCTGCTGAGTTTATTCTTGCTCAGGGGCTGGGAAACGGGCATGGGGTTTGCAAAGGACTGGCTCCCAAAGGCTGTTCCCACAGCCCCCATCCTCTGCCCCGAGCTGGCCCAGGTTAGCAGAGCCCGCAGGGAAAGAAGCCTTGCTGGGGGCTTGCCCACCAGCCTCCTTGAGGGGAAAGCTGGGCCTTTGCTGTTCTCTCCTCTGTCCTTGCTGCCAGGTGTGTGTGTCCATCACCTCCTTCCCCTGAGGCAGGACCCCCGGCCATCTGGGAGTCCATTGGCTGGCAACCAGGAAGGAGTTTGAATGGCCTGGCTTCTGGCTCCTGTGCGTGTGTTCCGAGTCTCTTTCAGTCATGTCCGACTCTTTGCAACCCTTTGGACTGTAGGCCGCCAGGCTCCCCCGACTTGGTTAATCACTGGCATTTGTCAGGGAGGGATGTCCGCAGGTGGGAAGCCACATGGGGAACCCTGACTTCTGTTTTAGTTAAGAGTGTATACTCTGCTCTCCCATCTCTTCAGGTATCATCAAATCTGCTTCTGCCTCTGTGCCTCCCTGCCCGGCCTGGTCAGCAGGCTTCTGGGAAAGGCCTCTGGTCCTTCCGCTTGTAGTTCCCTGCCCCCTAGTCTCCTCTGGCTCCCGTTGCCTAAGAGCCCTGGCCAGAGCCCCGTGAGACCGCCCACTTGCCTTGCCAACCTTACCTGTGTGTCTGTGCTCCAGCCACCTGTGTGTTCTTCAGACCACACCCGCTCTTTGCTCAAGCTTGCTCCCCTCTGGGAACGCCCTTCCTGCTCCTATCTCCCCACCCTGTGACATCTGCATTCTGCCCACCCTTCAGTAGGAAGGTAGGAAGCCCCCTACCCACCCACCGCACAGACCCATGTTGACCTCACTCAGGTAGCCGCTGTCATTCATTCCTTTCGCCTCCACCCCAGGAGACTGAGCCACTGGGGTTGAGAGCCAGGTCAGCATCTTGCCCTGTTCACATCGCAGAAACCTTTCTCTGGGCCAGAGCTCCCAGCCGGGGTTGGTGGCACAGTCGTCTGGTGGCTCCCAGGGTCTCCACGACAAACACTGGGAGGAAGTGACTCATAACGTGAGTGCCACCTTTGGGGAGGCCGTTGTCTGGCATAAACAAACCTCTAGGAGAGGTGGCACAAGCAGCTATTTTACTTAGACTTGATATGTTCTTATCTCCCTGGCAGCAGGTTCCCCATGGCAGGGGCTTCTAGTTGTCTCCTCGGAACATACTCCAGCGAGTCGAAGGCAGGTCATGGCTGGTAATCAGGGGCACAGGGACTCCCTCTGGAGGGCCAGCCCTGGCGTGCAGGGAGACCCCAGACAGGGCTGTGTCCCAGGGCCTCTCAGGACAGTCCCTGGGGGTGGGACCCGCGTGTGCGAGAGCCTGCAGGTCTGATCCAGCTGCTGTGGTCGTGTGGTAAGGAAGGAGTGGAAAGAGCATGGGGTGACTTTCTGCCATGCCCTCGGCATACCTAGAGAGCAAGTGTGCTCTTTCAGGGTTGAGATGAACGTGGCTTCTCTAGGCCTGCAGAGAGGCTGGGGAGGATGGTGGTGTGGGGGAAGGAAGTCCAGGAGTGCCAAGAAGATCAAAGAACCAGAGTTAGGGATTTCCCTGGTGGTCCTGTGGTTGAGACTCCACGCTCCCATGGCAGGGGGCCAGGTTCAACCACCGATCAGAGAACTAGATCCTACAGGCTGCAACCAAGAGTTCACACGTGTGCCACGGCGAAGGTGGAAGATCTCATGCGCTGCAGCTAAGACTTGTCACAGCCAAATAAGTACGTTGTGTTTTTGTTTTTTTTTTTTAAAGAACCAGATTTAGAAGAAATTGTTCCCATGGAAAGTCCAAACCAATTCCCTTCCCCTCTGCCCCCCTTAGTACATTGCAAGAATGAACCTGTATAAGCCGGATCCTAACTTGAGTGATACTTCTCCTGCAGCGAGCCAAATAGGTATCTCTGGAGAAGCCTCTGGCCTGGAGGGGTTTCAGGAGGCCTGAGCTTTTGTTTCAGGAGGCAGGACAAAAGCTCCCGGTGACTTATCTTCGCTCTGTCCCTTCCGACTCCTGAGGGTGGCTCCATCCAGACCCATGAGGGTGGCTGGTGGCCTGCCAGCATGGGCCCTCCTCGACCCTGACCGGCGTCAACTCTCAGCACCCACGACCTTCCAGCTCTTCCTGCGCAGGCACTCCCCGGGTCTGGGCCCGGGCTGGGGTCAGGGGCTTTACGTTCTAGGGGAGCTGAGGGCTGGCAGGGTGGCTCCAGCGCTGTGCCTGTCGGCTACAGCAGGCGTGTGCTGACGGAACCCCAGGCTGGTCCTCGCCAGGCCGCCCTGTTCCCCGTTAGCTGCCGGGGCCATGTGGACTGGAAGGAGGTGCGTTCATCTGAGCAGTGGTTTCTCTCCCTTCCTTTGCAGGACAAGGAAGACGGGGAGCCAAACACCAAGCAGCTCAGAGAAGGGGCGGAGGAAGGCGAGAAGCACAGGTAGCACCTCACACTCAGCTCTCTCCCCGTACCCGTCGGTTTCTATGTCGTCCCGGCGTTGGCCCGTCCACCTCTGTCCTGTTGCTGCCTCTCCACCCCATGGCCACCTTGCTCAGACAGGACAGTCTTACTTTTGGAACCTTTTCGGCACCCTTGCCCTCACTGGCTATCTGACTCTCAGCCACTGGCCATTTTTTTTAGCCACCAGACCCCTCACATTATGTCTCCTCACTCTCTTCTAAAATACTTGGGGTGACGTGGTTCTACAGCAACCCCAGAATCAGGTCCAGACTCTCCCTGGTGTGTCAAGCTCTGCTTCAGCCATCAGCCTGTGTTCCTGCTCCCTGTAAGGACTGGAGCTTTTTTTTTTCCCCCTTAATATTTGTTTTTTGGGCTGCACTGAGTCCTACTTGCAGTATATGGGATCTAGAGCTCCATGACCAGGGATTGAACCCTGGGCCCCTTGCACTGGGAATGTGGAGTCTCCGCCACTGGACCACCAGGGAAGTCCCCGGGACTGGCTGTTGAGGCCCTGAGAAAGCTTATCCTGGTGAGCTGTGCTTTGAGGGGGTGCAGTAGGAGGGGAGGGGTGCCCCCCAGAGGAAGCTGGGCCAGCGACTTCCTGACGCCGCAGCCTGCCCCGGCCTCCTTCACCAGGGTGAGTGGAACCCTCCCTGGGGGCCAGCGCCTCGTCTGCGCCTTTGTGTTCAGGCTCCGATCTCAGACAAGATGGGGCCTTTTCAAGCCCACAGGGGCGCATGTGTGTCTGCACGTGTGTGACTTCACAGTTTGCCAAGTGTGTTCACACCGTCCTCACAGAGGCCCTGGGGTCTCGCCACCTCACTTGTTTTCAGAGATGGTGGCAGCCTGCGCTGAGGAGGCTGGCGGCGCTCCATGCTGGTGCAGGGGCCCTGGTCACCCCAGCTCTGGGCTCTGTGGTTTCTCGTTGGGGCTCAGCCCCCCCGCACGTTGTGCAGCCTGCGCTGGTGACAGAGACGAAGCCCAGGTTGTTGCTTTTTATTTGCCAAGTGACCACAGGCTCAGGGGCTTGGCGGTGGGTGCCTGCCTGCAGTTTCCCCCTTTCTGTGGTAAATGCTGAGAGACCCTTTGGTTTCCTCTGGGTTTGTCCTCAGGTTTTTGATTGCTGGCTGGAGCCTGAGTCATTTCTCAGATTCAGTCATCTACCCAGATACAGTGCAGGGTCAGGGGTGGTGGCTGAGGAAATGGGAAAGTCCAGTAGGACTAGAGGCAGGCACCCCGGTACCTCACCCCTCACCAGCCTTGCTGGGGAATCACCCACCTTCCTCTCTGCCCGTCCTCTGGTCCATCTGTCCACGGAGACCTTTTTTGGAATTATGGCTGTTTTAGTTCCTTTGGCTTTCCTTACAGATTTTAGAGTCAGCTTGTTAATATATATTTTAAAAGCTTGCTGAAGATGACAGAGTTAATCGTGACCGAGGGGGACAGTGACGCGCTGTGGAAAGCGGGAGAGGAAGAGGGGGCTTTCTGGATGTGATACCCTTCCTGTTATCTTAACCCAGTCCTTAGTGGCCCCGGCTGTGGGTATTTCAGAGAGGGTGCGAGGGGCCCACTGTCTCATGTCAGTTCCTCTTAAAATTTCAGAATGTTGTCATCATCTAAGCGTATGCGTCTCTTGTTGCCTACTTATTAAAAATAATGATAAGCTAATACAAATAAAAAATTTGCTAGAGTTTCAATTTGTATTACATGGAATCTATAGCTCAGAATACCTTAAAAACATTTTGTTTTCTTACTCTCTTTAGGATAAATCCTGCCCCATTCCCCTACAGCCAAATCCCCATTTAGTGAGAGTCAGTTCCCCAAAGGCCAACCAGGCACTGTGTGAAGGAAAGACATGTTCCCACCCCCAAGAGGACCCCGCTTCTCCTCTGGGCTGGGTCTTTCCTCTCCCAGCCCTCCTTCCCAAGTGGCTCACCTCTAACACAGCCCCCCTGCTTGCCGCCGAGAGAAGAGGTGATCCCACAGGCCTGGAAACCTGGCCACAGAAAGGGACACTCATGTCAGTTGCTTGTGTTTTTCGTAAGCCCTCAGTCACTTCCTCCTGATGCCAAGTCGGCTGGTGTGTGCCATGGAGATATGTCGAGGGTAGGGCTTGTGCCTGACAGTCATGGCCACCCGGCCGGGTGGGAGGAAACGGGTGGCGTTGCACACTCTGTTGGGCACAGGGCAGGGGAGCGTGTCCTGTTAAGTGTCTGAACAAGCCAGCCCCAAACCCTCAGCCCCCACAGCCCCTGGCTTAAGATCGTGGTCACCACCCAGCCAGAGCAGTCACCGCTCAGGGACGGCGGTTCACCCTGGGTGAGCATCATGTACCGCAGAAGGAAGTAGGCCACTCACCTTCCTTCTTGGGGATGGAAAACCGGTTCTGCAACTCCCGTGTGGAGAAAGGTCCCACCCCAGCCGAGGCCTGGCCCAGCTCTGGCCCAGTGCCCGAGCCCTTTAGGCTGGTCAGTGCCAGGCCTTCTCCTGTCTGCCAGTTGGGTCCCCAGGATGGTGGCTGTGCATCAGGGCGTCTCACAGACCGGTGACGCGAGCTTGATTCAGCAGCCATTGCTCCACTGAGCGATGTAGCAACGTGGCAGTGAGGATCAGAGCGGCCCCCACCCACAGCCCCTGAGTTGCATCACTCCCGCTCCAGGACTCACTGGGGAGGCACGTAGGAGGCTGTCCTCTGGCTGGCCCGCCCTGCCACTTGGTGTGTGACAGGCACATCCCTGCCGCACTGTGGACCGCATGCCACCTGCGTGGGCAGTATTGCAAGAAGCCTCTGTAGGCTGTGCATGTGTCTGCTGGGATGTTCCTCCCCATCTGCCTTTGGGACAGTCTGCCTTCGTCCCATCCTAACAGGCAGAGAGCACTCAGAGTTTGGGAGTGGGCTTCCAGGGCAGCAGGGGACAGCCTGAGATCTGACCCTTGCTCTGCAAGGCACCCCTCTGTTCGGGGTTGATGTCCACAGTCTGTATCATCTACAGCCTCGGGAGAAACGCAATCCTTGATTTTCACATGGAGGCCAGTGAAAGCATGAGCCTTCCCTTCCTGTCTCAGAAGCATAGAGCTGGGATTTGGGCCCAGGGTGGTGGCTGGTAAAGATGGCAAAGAATTTGCCTACAATGAGGGAGACTTGGGTTAGATCCCTGAGTTGGGAAGATTCCCTGAAGAAGGGAACAGCTACCCTTAGCATTCTCTGGAAAATCCCATGGACAGAGGAGCCTGGTGGGCTACAGTCCATGGGGTCGCAAAGAGTCGGACACGACTAAGTGGCTTTCACTCTCACTTTCACAGTGTTGGCAGAATGGGTCTCTTTTCACCCCCTCCCCTGAGCAGCTACTTCATTCTAAAATGGNGGAAAATCCCATGGACAGAGGAGCCTGGTGGGCTACAGTCCATGGGGTCGCAAAGAGTCGGACACGACTAAGTGGCTTTCACTCTCACTTTCACAGTGTTGGCAGAATGGGTCTCTTTTCACCCCCTCCCCTGAGCAGCTACTTCATTCTAAAATGGGGGTTACAAAAAATTTCTGAAAACATGGAATTGGAGTAGCAGAAGCAGCGTGGGGCTCTAGTGGCCTCCAGAAGAGTGAATTCCGCCCCCGCCTCTTTTTTTACATTTAAGTTGCAGAAGGAGGAAAGTCAACCTTGGTCCTTTGTTAGAAAGGCTAGACCCTAGAGCAGCACCAAGTGCCCCGTGAAGTCTGTCTAAAGACTTTTGCCATTTGGCAGTAATCAGGGTGGGGCAGGAGAAGCAGTTATTGGACATCAGTGTGGGTCAGTCTCCTCATTAGCTCTCAGCTGAGTGAATCAGGGCTTGAACTGCGCTCCACAGAGCTGGACACACCCAGCAGGCCTCCTTGTTTACAAGTGTGGAAATCGGAGCTCAGGATGCAGTAGCCCCACAGGGACTGGGACCCAGGTGTTCTTGACTGCCTGACCAGTGCTCAGCTCTAGGGGAGGATAGGGAATGGTGGGCGGCGTGGCTGCTGGGGGCAGTGGTCGCTGAGCGGCCAGCCCACTGGCTAATGCCGCTGGCCCCCCCGTCCCCTGCTGTGTCCCCCTCATGCCAGCCGGCCTTCTGAAGCCTGGGCACCAGGGGGTGCTGGGATGTGGCTGCTGTGATCTCAGGGCTCAGCTCCCACCGGACTCTCCTCTCCCCTCCTCTCAGGACCCTGGCCCTGGAGCCGGTTTCTGAGAGTGGCGGCTGTTTCTTATTCTCACTAATCCTTGCAGGTTTCTTCCCACACCTAGTTTCTCTTCCGCTTTTCTCCCCACCCTGTTATAAATGAAAGTCAGCGTTAGCTGCCCTACTTTCCCTGCAGGTGCTTCAGGGACCTGGCATTTACCTCCCGGCCTGAGGCAGGCATTAGGGGATGGGATTCAGGGCGGTGTCCCTGCTTCATAGAGAAGGCAGACCCTGGGAGTGAGCAGCAGGCTTCTTCCCCACCAGCCTGGGTGATACAGCCTCAGGATGGGGGTTTAGCTAAGCCCCAGGACTGCAGGCCATGAGGGCCCTGGCAGAAGGCAGGTGAGACTCACAAAAGCCCCGAGTTGAGACCATGCCCCTTGCTGACTTGTGCAGCCACACACACCTTCTGGACTCCTTCACTTGAGCTTGCCTGTGCTGCAGCTGGAGAAATCAGCCACATTTCCCTGGCACGGACACAGGGTCCCCTAGATGAGAGACTGCAGGAGGCCTCCTGTTGGGGAAAAGTTCCCAGGACTTCCGAGGGGCCAGCAGTGCAGAGAGGGCTCAGAAGAGCTCGTGGGGAAGAAGGACCCACATCTAGTCCCATCTGGCTGACAGGCTGGTGGGTGGGGGGCACTTCTGCCTCCCCAGGGTATGGCGGGTCTGTCCCAGTATCTCTGTCTTGCTTTTATTAAGCAGCAGCTCCCAGGACCGCTCTCTCTTTGCTGCCCTGTGGAGTTAGCCAAGGGCCCGGCCCGTGTGCCGGCTGCTGTGTGTGGAGCTTGGCATTTGATGAGCTGCTGAGCCAGGGAGGCCTCCAGGGAGCGCTTGGTACAGCCCGCCCTGCCCGAGAAGATGCGAGGAAAACAACCGAGCGTAGTGGGTGGCCAACCCCAGTGTGCGATTCTGGCTCCTCGTGGCTGCCCCCCTTTCATAGAGGTCATGGGGTCGGCCCTGCTCGATTTTCAAGCCCTCGTGCGGGAGCGAGGTGTGTGAACTTATAGCTGCCCGGGCAGATCATGGCTTTCCCGCCCTCGCACACTGCCGTGCCTGTTCCCTCAGCCTTGGGTGGCCTCTCCCAGTGCACCAGACCCTTGCCACATGTGTCTGAGGCTCCGGGGCACGAAGGCAGTGAGTGGGAGGCGGGCTTGGGGAACCAGTGGGTGACCGCCGGTTTCTCTTTTAGGAGTAACTCAGCCCAAGGGCTCTGGTCCTCGCTCGCAGTCGTAGCTTGCCTTGTCTCATGCTGCAGCCACTGCTGTGTGACCCTCTAAAACTGGCGCAGACTCTCTGACCCTCAGTTCCCACAACTGTCAAGTGGAATAGTGCTGGAGAGACAAAATGAGTGTTCTCCGTGTGCCCCTGGCCCTAGCTCTGTTCGAGCAGCCTCCAGTGCAGGTGGGGCTTTGGGAGAGCACGCAGCCCGGCTGCTAACGGGAAGATGAGGGGCTGAGGCTCAGAGATGCTTCTGCCCCCTGCTGTCCGCCTGTCCCAGGCCATCTGCAGAGAGAGCAAAGTCGGGAAGTGGCCGGCTCCTGTGTCCTCATCTCATGCCAGCCTGCAAGTGTAAGAGATGAGCGAGACTGTGTCCTGCACGCACTTTACTTCTTCTCTGCTTGTCCTCGCTGCCCTTTAGGGAACTCAGGCTACGGAACTACGTCCCCGAGGATGAGGACCTGAAGAAGAGGAGGGTGCCCCAGGCCAAGCCAGTCGCAGGTAGGTGGGCTCTGTGGCCCTGTCAGCCGCCTCCTCCTTGGCAGGCATCACCCTCTCCTGGAGAATAACTGGCAGTGCCCGGGCTGGAAGCTGGACCTCCAGGACCCTCCATCACCATCTCACGGCAGATGGACAAATAGAAGCGGTCAGGGCACTGAAGCAGCCTGTCACGCCTGCTTCGCCCTGCTCACACCCCACCTTGCAGGCCTTCCAGGGACTGCAAGGGAAGGTCCCTCAGAGGACTCTCTGAGCTGGGAGGTGGACGTGGCCCTGGGCCCTTGGACAGCAGGAACAGGAGGATGGGTCCTGTGGGCCCATGGAGGTCAGAAAGACCCTGAAAAGGGGCTGACCGTCCAGGTTCCTAGAGAGCAGTGGGCAAGCAGACACCACCCAGCTCTGGGAGTGGTAGCGCTGGGGCACAGACAGTGGGGAGAGGTGTCCTCACGGGTGGGCTGAGGGGCCTGGCCCAGTCACCCCTGGATAGGGATCATCTGGCCAGCTGCGGCCTGTCCACAGCCGTCCACGTGGGGGGTGCTGGGTACTTCTTATGATGCAGATCCCTGACTCTGGCTTGGTTTTTATTCTTTGGTTTTCAATTTTAGTATTAAGTACATTTATCCTATGAAAGAATAAAGTGTTAGCTACTCAGCCATACCCCCCCACCCCGCAGTCTGCTTCCCCATCTCCTTGGGCCCTGAGAGCACAAATCGATTCCTCCAGAGCTGCCTTGGCAAGGCCTTTGCCTCTAGGGAGCCAGGGGCTGAGGGGAGAGGCAGGGGCAAGAAAGCGCAGACCCTCCTGGGGACCACATCGGGGAGCGGTGGCTGGTTTCCGACCGGCATCCGTTGGTGTCTTGCGCCCTCTAGTGGAAGAGAAGGTGAAGGAGCAGCTGGAGGCCGCCAAGCCGGAGCCGGTCATTGAGGAAGTGGTGAGCGCCTGGAGGTGGCCCTGTCCTCTGCTGCTTCCGCGGGTCCTTTTCTCCTCCCCACCTGCTCTCCTCACTCACCCTTCCTTCTCCTCACTTCTTTCTTCCCTTTCTACCTCCCTGCTTCCCCTCAGCCCTCTCCTCCCTCCCCACTCTCCTCCCCTCTTCCTACCCCTGTCCCCGTCTTCTCCTGAGCCCCTCCAGCCCTGACACATGTCTGCCCCCTCCCAGGACCTGGCCAACCTCGCACCCCGGAAGCCAGATTGGTGAGTGTTGCCCGTGTAGGACCAGTGCAGACTGACTGGATGTTCTTGGTGCCCGGCATGGGCTCGCAGCAGGAGGTGGGCAGTGGAGACAGACAGCCGTGGGGTATAATTACGGTCTGACCTATGTGCTGAGAAGGATGTAAGTGGAGAATGAGGGACGTGGCGGGGCATGACACCTGAGGGTGGGCAGGGGCTCAGGCAGAGGAGGTTCAGCAGTCCCTTCCGAAACGTCCCTTCCGGAAGGATGAGGGCCCACTGCGCCTCAGAGAGCTCCATCTGAACGAGGCTGACCCTCGTCCTCGGGGAGCCGTAGGGCGGCGGCAAGATGGCAGCAAGGGCAGGTGTAGGCTTCTACCCCGCTTCCGCCGCCAGCGAGCCTGTCCCCCTTCGATCCCGGTTCCCTCTTCTCTGAAATGGGAATCTTCACTGTCCTGGCGCCCCTGTGACTGAGCTGGGACGGAGGGTGAGAGAGGGCCGGGTGTTCACCTGGGGCCGGAAGCGCGGTCCCCCACCCTTCTCGCTTGCCGTTCTGTGTCAAGTGGGCACCAGCTGAAGATGCTCTACTTTGATGAGACAAAGGATGGGGCGCATGTCCTCGGAAACCCCGAACCAGGGGGAGGAGGCTGTGTGTGCACTTGTGGAAGTTCCCGGGGGTGAAGGGAACTGGGGCCAGAGGAGGAGCAGGACCCCCAGCGGGCCGGGGCGCGTCACTCCCTTTCGGTGACCAAGGGGAGCAGACCGGGAGGGGGCCCTGGGAGCCATCTGGCCTGCACGCCTCGGCTCAGCCCCCTGGGTTGGGCGGGCTGTGGTGCTAGCCCCTGCCTCCCTGGGGCTGCGAAGGGTGACTGCTGCTGGGTTTTGGAAGATATAGAAAGGGAGAGAGAGGAGCACCCTGACCTCAGGCACACCTCTGTGGTTCCTAATGCCAGAGGGTCTGTCGGAGGTGAGGGAGCCCCAGGGCCGCACTGGCCAGCCTTCAGCCTCTGCCTCCTCCCACCTCCCTGCCCCAGGGACCTCAAGAGAGACGTAGCCAAGAAACTGGAGAAGCTGGAGAAGCGGACCCAGAGGGCCATCGCTGAGCTGATCCGTAAGTGCAGGGCCTGGCATGGTGGGGCCCCCTGCCCTCCGGGCGGTGGCGCAGGTGCACGGCCCCACTCCACTCCTCCCATCTGCCCCCATCCAGGCGAGAGGCTGAAGGGCCAGGAGGAGAACCTGGCTTCTGCAGTGGCCACCACCGCTGCCACCGAGCCAGAGGCCTGTGACTCCGACTGAGTTGTGCCCTGTCCCTGCACCCGCTACCAGGCCTGTCTTCCAGGAGGATGGTCTTAGGCCGAGGTAGGGCCTGGACTTGCCACCACCTCCAGTTTGCCTTCAGAACTGACTCCCTGCCTCACAGTCTGAAGCCCACCCGTCCCACTGGGGTGAGGTCAGCTCGTTGTCTCCTAAAGGGCCCCCTCCATGCTGAGTGGGGGCAGAGGCTACGACAGCCCTGTGGCCATGCTGTATCTGTGCTTGTTCTATGTATTTTGAACTTCTTTTTCTGTCTGGAAATAGAAACATGCTGACCCCTGTGTGTGGCAGAAAACCATCTGAATATTGCGGATGTTTTGAGTTTGGGCCCCAAGAGGGCAACTGCAGAGGTGATGCTTACTGTGAGGAAGCCCTGTATTGGGCTGAGTGTGTTGAGGCTGGAGGAGTGGGGAGGGCCCGGCCTGACCTTCGGACATCTATGTCCTGGCCCCATCCTTGGTTAGCAGTCATCATCTCAAAGCCCTCAGGGGACGGCGGTGGACCTCATGGTAATCTGTGGGACACCATGGAGAGGTTCTCACTGTGGTGCTCTGTAGACCCCCAGAGAGAGAGAGAGAAGAGACTGGGCCCCGGACAGGGGTGCGTGGCATCCTGGCAAGCCTCCGCTCTGGGCTGCCACAGATTCAAGGCCCCAGCGCCGTTCATTCACATCCACTTGGCCCCAGAAAGCCCCCCTCCCCCTTCACCCGTCAGAGCTGGACTCTGGCTTCCCCGGGACAGGGCCCCTGCATGGGGAAGGGTGGCCCATTCTGCTCACCACTGGGATATTATAGCCCGGATGTCGGGAGTGGCCTTGGACCCTGGGCCCCCAGGGTCCTGGCTTTAGGACCATGAGCCTCCCCTGTGGAGCTTACTGTCCACAATGACCGGCTGACCACAAAGCTGACTCGAGGTCCCTGTGACCATTTAGTTTCATTCCTCCAGGATCCTGAGTTTCCTTCTGGATTTCCCCTTGAGCCTCCTGCCTCAGTCATGGGTCACATCCCAGTGTATTGCTCCCTCTGTGCTAGTTTCCAGGGACACAACGGCCTGGCTCTGGTGGACTGTGCTGAGGAGTCAGGCGATGGAGGGCAATGAGCGTGTGCACAGACCGCCACACTCATACAGTAAAGCAGACGCTTGAACGCACAGTAACACAACTCCCCTAAGAAGGCAGTTCTTAGGCAAGGGGCAGAAAGTTGCAGCTGTAGGTAAGGACCTAAGTGGTAGGTGGCTGACAAGGCCAGGCTGATCTCCCCACGAGGGACAGGGATCAGACATGCCCCTCAGGAGTCAGGGCTGGAGCCAGGCTCCCTGTGCACAGCCAGAGGTCTAGAGCTGTTTCCCTTCCTAGGTATAAAGGATGAAAAGATGCTCACACCTCCTGGTACTCCATTTGGAAGCAGGACGTTTGTCTGTGGCAATGTAGGATTTAGACAGCTCAAGTAGGCCCCTGTTTGGCACCCTGTAGGTAGGGAGAAGGAAAAGCAGAAACTGTACCCATGAGGGGTACTCAGAAATGACAAGATGCATGAGAAAATCCACTCAATGCCATAAAGAATGGCCAGGAACCCAACAAGTGGGAGAATTTCTGCTGGAAGAAAGTAAAACAGTAACATCCTCACAGGCTTTGAAATGAGCATTTGTTTCATCACCAGAGAGATCAAAGAGGGACTAACCCCCACCTCACAACTCAAGCACAGGGATTTGTTATAAGAAACAACTGATGAGAAATCTTGAAAATAAAGAATGTTTATTAAAATAAACTCACTGAATGAGTTGAATGATAACTTATAGTCAAAGAAGGGATTAATAAATCAGAATTAAAGCTGAAGATCCAAAAGGTGGAAGAGAGAGAGAAATAAGGAATGCTTAGAGAAGCATCACGCACGCAGAGTGAGGGATCCAAAAGGGAAAGCAGAGGGAATTGTGACCAAGTCATGGAAGTGATATTCCTCCACAGTCTGTTCATTAGAAACAAGTCACTCCATCCAGCCCACACTCAGAGGGAGAAGATGTAGATTACAAGGTGGAATCTTTAAGAATTTGAGGGTGTATTTTAAAACCAACACATACCTGGACACAGGGTAATAAACTGTCAGAACAAAAAGACCAAGAAACAATCTTGAAATTAGAGATTACGAAGGCAATGGCACCCCACTCCAGTACTCTTGCCTGGAAAATCCCACGGACGGAGGAGCCTGGTGGGCTGCAGTCTATGGGGTCGCTAAGAGTCGGACACGACTGAGTGACTTCACTTTCACTTTTCACTTTCATGCATTAAAGAAGGAAATGGCAGCCCACTCCAATGTTCTTGCCTGGAGAATCCCAGGGATGGGGGAGCCTGGTGGCCTGCCGTCTATGGGGTCACACAGAGTTGGACACGACTGAAGCGACTTAACTGCAGCAGCAGCAGCATCTTGCAAAGACCAAGCCCACAGCAGATGTCTCAACCACAGCCGGCGTTAACTGGAATGGTACCTTCTAATATCAGTGTTAACAGACAAAGGTAATTGTTGAAAATTCTATACCTGACAAGTACAAAATATTTTTAGACAAAACCAGATATTTTTGTCACCAGCAGACTAAAAATCTATTTTGAGGTAATGAAAATATTCTGAAATGCATTGTGGTGGTGGTTGTATGAGTCTGTGAATATGCTACAAGCCTTTGTATTGTACCTTTAAATGGGTGAATTGTATGAGGTATGTATTATATCTCAATAAAGCAGTTGTTTTTTTTTTTTAATGAATGTCTTCAGACTATAAAGCTGAAGATCCATTTTTTTTAAAATGCATGTCTTCAGACTGAAGGGCTACAACTCTAGGTGGAACATCTGAGATACAAGTGGAAACTAAGAGAATGAAAATATACATTTAAGTAGGCACTGACCTTATAAAGCAAATAGATGTTGTGAAGTAAAAAAAGACCTACTTAGAATACATAACTACCATGGTGTGTATGTCCCGAAGTGAGAGGTGACTGGAATTCTAGCCATCAACCAAACTCACCCAGGAAGAGAGAAAAGACTCTAGTATACGGGCAGGCTGACATTTCTAGAATAACCCTAAAAATAAACACAGAATGTGCTTCCTCCCAAGGAAATTGAGAAAAAAATAGAATGAGAAAAATTAGCCAAAAGAAGGCAAAGAGAAAAAGAAGAGGCAGAATAATCCAAATATGTCATATATCACTATTAATATACCTTACTGCTTTAAAAAGAAACACCTGATCTGATGCTGTTTAAAAAGAAACCTAAACCCAGTCTTTCAAGGAGACAGACTGAAAGTGAAGGGACTCTGGTAGCTGAAGTGATGCCACACCTGCATTTTCACTACAATGGTCAAGATGGGTAGAGAGGAAAATCCTACAAGCTACAGGAGGAAAACAAAGCAAAACACAGAAAGATAGCCTGCTGATGAATGAGTTCCACTTTTATCAGTAGGAGAAACGGAAAGAAAAATTCTCCTAAGTGCTGAGGAAACATAAATGTCAATTATGTCATAATCCTCCATTATAAATAATAAGGGCAAGACAGATGTTTTCAGGCTCATGACACTGTTTACTATGTATGAAATTTGCTGAAAGGATACTCCATAGCAGGAGCGGGGTGGGGACAGGGAGAGACATGGGAATCAGGATGGCATTTGATAGGTGCACCTACAGATCTTAAGGAGAGGTTTTGTTCTCGTGTTACATCTAGTGACTCCTTGAGACCACCAAGGACATGAGTTCCTTCTGGGTCCCCACCTGCCATCCTTAGCTCCCCTAGGAGCCTCCCCCACCTCCCTCCAGGTTCAGGCTCCAGGCAGGGGGTGGGGGAGGGGGAGAATAAAGGGCAAACCAGCTGAAGAAACCATGGCTTCAAGCCCAGTCCCCCATGCTTACCTTCACGTCTGATCAGCCATCACTGTGTCAAATTCAGTCCTAACTTCAGACATGTGGGAGGAAGGGTCTTTTAAGCTGGGCACATTGCCACCATGATTGATGTTGAGGTTCCATGAGAAAGGAAGAAGGGCAGAAAGAGTGCTGGAAAGGCAGCCAGCAGTGCCTGCCACAGGATGCAGGAAGAAGTGGTGAGCAAAGAAACTGGTAAACCGCGCAAAAGTCAGTGATCGACTAAAGAAAGACTGGCAAAGAGGAGACATGCATTAGGAATATTAGGAAATGAAATAAGGCAATCACTCTAGACCCCATGGACATCAAAAGGACAATAAAGCGATACTGTAAATAACTACCCACATAAATTTGACAGGTTGATTCAATGGCCCAATTCCTTGAAAGCACAAACTGCTGCAGCTCACCCCAGATGAAAAGATAATTTGCATAGCTCTGTAACTATTACGGATGTTGAATTAACAGTTAATAATTTGAGACCTCTTGGAAAAGAACTCTCCAAGCCCAGGTGATTTTACTGGAGAATTGATACACAGGTTTAATGCAATTCACATCAGAATTTCAATAAGATCTTTATATATGGACAAGAATATTTCTAAAGTGTATCAGGAAAGTTACAAGAACTTGAACAGCTTAAACAAATTTTAACTAGACTAACGAAGCCCCTAGCGGCTCAGACAGTAAAGAGTCTCCTTGCAATGCAAAAGANTAATGCAATTCACATCAGAATTTCAATAAGATCTTTATATATGGACAAGAATATTTCTAAAGTGTATCAGGAAAGTTACAAGAACTTGAACAGCTTAAACAAATTTTAACTAGACTAACGAAGCCCCTAGCGGCTCAGACAGTAAAGAGTCTCCTTGCAATGCAAAAGACCTGGGTTCGATCCCTGGGTGGAGAAGATCCCCTGGAGAAGGGAATGGCAACTCACTCCAGTATTCTTGCCTGGGAAATCCCATGGACCGAGGAGCCTGCCGGGCTACAGTCCGTGGGGTCGCAGAGTCGAACATGAATGAGCAACTAACACTTCGACTTTCATAAAGCAGGAGGAGCTAATCTACCCATTTAAAGACTTTCTGTACAACTATGGTAATCAAGGTAGTGGTGTTGGTGGAAAGATAGGCACATAGGTCAATGGAAGGATACAGAGAACTCAGAAGTAGCTCCACACAGGTACAGCCAACTAATTTTTGGCAAAGGTACTCAGTGAAGGAAGGATAGTCTTCAGCAGATGGTGCTGGACTGATTGGAAATCCATCCATAGGCCCCTCAAAAAGGAACCCTAAACTTCAAACCTTATTACAAAAGTTAAAGTGGATCATAGGAGAAAACCTTTAGGACCTAGAGCTTGGCGAACAGAGTCCTCAGACGTGAGAAAGCATAATTCATAAAGGAGAAAAAAAAGGTGCAAATTTGACTTTTGCTCCAACAAAGACCCTGTTAAGAGGATTAAGAGAAAAGCTACTGAGACAATATTTGCAAACCCCGTATCTGACAAAGGACTGATATCTAGAATAATCTCCCTCGATTGGAGGGAGAGGTGGGAGCTCTCAGGTCCCAGCAGCCCTTCTTATTGGGCAGAAGAAGTGGGTCGAGTGGCAGTGCCCAGCTCTCTGGATGAACCCCTGGTGTGCCCACTGCTACCCAGCCTGCCAGGCACTCCTCTGGGACAGCCCCAACTGACCTCCCAATGTTCCACGCCCCTCTTCTTGCTTAAAATCCCCAAGGACATCTGACCTATGGGTCATCTCAGGACAGGTATCAGGCCTGAAATGTCCTGCAACAGCATGGATACTCCTTTGCCAAGCAATGGACAGGAGCACAGGGCCTGCTGGCCTGGAAACTCAGGCTGGGTGCCTCTGGGTGATGGGGGGAGATGGGGGAGGACAGCACAAGGGCTGGGAGGAAGTCACACCTGGGATTGCAGGAACGGGACCCTAGAGGCCAGGTGGACATCCTGGCTGGTACAGGGCCTGAACCACGTGAGGAACGGCGGACTCTGGGTCAGGGAGAGGCACAGCCTCCAAAGTTATGAGGGAAAGTTCTGTCCCGCCTAGTGGGCTGCAGGTCAAGTGTNACACCTGGGATTGCAGGAACGGGACCCTAGAGGCCAGGTGGACATCCTGGCTGGTACAGGGCCTGAACCACGTGAGGAACGGCGGACTCTGGGTCAGGGAGAGGCACAGCCTCCAAAGTTATGAGGGAAAGTTCTGTCCCGCCTAGTGGGCTGCAGGTCAAGTGTGTGAAATTGGCCAGTTTGGGCAAATTGAGTCCCCTGGACTCCACCTGTGCATCCTCAAGCCCCTGGCATTCTCCAGGTTAAGTCCCCTGTTGGGGTTCCACGCTGCTGCTCCCCACCTCTGGGCTCCGCTGTGTGAGACTCCCGCTCACCTTCCAGGAGCCTCTCCTTGGAACTCTGAGCTGCAGCTGGGGCCTGCTGCAGCACCCCTCCAGGAGCTGGGGATTCAGGCATTAATTCATCCTGTTGCCTGAGTATCTGCCTTGTGCCGATGGCTTCCCTGGTAGCTAAGTGGTGAAGACTTCGCCTGCCAATGTAGGCAACACGGGTTCAATCCCTGGGTCAGGAAGATCCCCTGGAGAAGGAAATAGCAACCCATTCCAGTATTCTTGCCTGGGAAATCTCATGGACAGAGGAGCCTGGCAGGCTATGTACAGTCCACGGTGTTGCAAAAGAGCTGGACGTGACTGAGTAACTAAACAGCAACAGCCTTGTGCTGAACACTGTTCCAGGGGCTAAGGATGCAGCTGTGAACCCGACGCTGCCCAGCTATCCGGGAGCTGACCTTCCACATGGTCGTGGGGTCTGTGCCAGGAGCCATATCCCTTCCGTCAGACCAGTCTAAAAGACTCCTTTCCCCAGACCATCTGACTGGGCATCACAGCAAGCCTTAGTGAGTGGTTAGGACCCCGAGGGCCCGGCGATTCTATTCAGCCATCAGCCGAGAGACCTTTATGAAGAGTCAACCTGTAGTCTTCATTTCCCCACACTGTCCTCACATGGCCGCTGGGTGGCAGCAGAGGACACCGACCCAGGGACCCTGCTCGGTGTGGGTCAGCACAGCCTGCTTTTCCCGCTGCTGTGGGAACTCTCCTGTTAACAACCCTCACCCCACCAGAGGAGGCACCCCTGTCTTTTCCCTTGGGGCCTGGCATCAGAGGTGATCCTGAGAGTGGGGCTCCGTCCAGCCGAAACCCAGAATAGTGGTGGCCGTGTCCTGGGGAGCAACAGCACCCTCCACTCGCACCCCCATGCCAGCCTTCCCCAGGTCCCAGGCACTTTCAGGGTGTGGAGGCTCCAAGTGGAGGGTGGAGTGCCCTCCCAGCCCTGAGGGAAGTGCCAACCCTGTCTCATCCTTCCGGGGGAGGGTCTGCACGTGTGTGAGGTGTGTGGACAGGACACCCAGGGATGTCTGTAGCCTGGCTAGGGAAGGGGCCCCACCTGGAAACTCAGGTCCCCTTAGCCCCTTAACCCCTGAACGTCTGTTCCTCAGAGCCAAGCTTCTAAGATGCCTTGATCGAGGCAAGTGGGCATCCATAGAGCAGAGTGGGTGTGCACACTAGGTCCCTGGGCTGCCTGCCTCCCTGCCTCAGGCCTGGCCTCAGGGCCTCTGGCAGCTGTGGGCTGGGCAAGGGTGTCCAGCCTATTTCCCGGCCAGCCTGCCCTTTCTTTATGTATTTACTGGTTTTCTTTAAATGTTCCCATTACTCAGGCCTCTGGTCGGCACTGAGACAGAAATAAATCCCACAAGGCCGCCCAGCCAGAAGGGCGGAATCCGATTCCCCCTCAGAGGCCGGAAGAAGCTCCTATGCAGAGCGTGCTCAGACCACGGTGGCCCACACATCCCACATGGCATGAATACGTCCATGCACCCCATGTGGGTGCCTGCACACCCATACCTTCCTACACCTAAACTCCTACATGCACAGATGCCTCACAAGCAAGCACACCCATGTCCCACACACACACAGATTTGCCTAATACACGCACTCATTTGTACATGCACTCAGCCCAGTCACACAGATTGGCCTGTGCACACATGAACACACACCATTGCAGAATAGATTCGTGCACACATACACACACCCCTACATACACACATGCAAACTCACCCCCCTCCCCCCAAACAGACACACTCATGCGCACATTCCCTGACAGGCAGGCTTCCACTCAGTTGTGACCACAACACTCTGGGATCACAACTCAGTCATCCTCAAGGTGCTGGTGGGCGAGACAAGTGGTGAGGCTGTGGAGGGTGGGAGGACGAGGCAGCTCCCGTGCAGCTCCGGAGGAGAGTGGTCTCATGGGAACACGGGCCCAAGGCTGCCAGGGCTTCTGAATTTTTAAGAGAAATTGAAAAGCTGAATTTTTATGTGAAATATCCTGATTTTTAAATGTTGGCTCGAGATGCTGAAAATACTCTGTGGGCCAAACCAAACACATCTCCGGGCCAAATTCCACCCACAGGCGGCATTCGCAGACCACGGGTCCATACAGACACACACACAAATAGACACACACATATACAGACATACATACGGATAAATACAAATAGACATACTGGTGCACACACAATACAGTCTCATACACAGACACATGAAAATGCACACATGCGTATGGACACAGATATATACAAACATGAGCACGTCTACAGCACGCAGCTGTACAAACAGAACTACAAACTCACAGTACAAGTAGACACAACAGACACGTAACTAGACGCATTCGAACACACACGTCGACAAAGACACACGCACAAATACAATTAAGCACGTGGACACAACACAAATACACAGGCACATATACTCAAGCATACGTAACAACAGACCTACAACACGTCTGCCTTGTCTCCTGGTGGGGGTGAGCTCGTGGGAGCGGGTATCCTGACAGTGCGGCCTCTGTGCAGGGCCAGGGTGTGGTTCACACCAAGGCTGTCCCCTGACTCATGTATGCTGCAGCAGGAACAGGGAGCCAGGGCAGAGGCCCCCAGGAGGGCTGGCTGGAGAGCACAGTGTGGGGAGGTGAGAGGAGCAGGTGGTTGGCCTTGTGCGCCAGGCCCTGGGAGTCTGGAGCCACAGGCACTGAAGCTCTCAGAAGGGAGCTTGCAGCAGCCACAAGTCCAGCGCGCGCCCTGCCCGGCGACCGTCCTCCCAGCCTGGCCTCGCCCCCTTCCTCCTCACCGCTGGGAAGCAAGGCCAACAGGAGCCCCATCGGGCCGCTCATCAGCTGAGACCCCCACCAGGGCTGCTGGCCGTGGACTCACCCCTCAGGCCTTCCAGGCAGGGGTCGTTTGGGGGAATTGAAACTCTCCGCTCTCCTCTCCCCTAGAATGGGTGCTGCAGGTGGTGGAGGAGCATAATTAATGCGAGCACACGAAGGACCCCGCCTCCCCGCCCCCACCCCCGCCCTTCACTCGCAGAGGCCCAGAGGGATGGCTTTAGACCTCTATTTTCTGCCCCCAGCCCCTGGCCCCTTTCCTGACCCCCAGCCTTTGGATGGGGAGAAGCTGCACAGAACTTGCACCCACCCCCTTGGCCCCCACTGCCTGCATGACCGGGATGCCAAAGAAGGAGGGAGCCTGTCACTGGGGGGTGGCCTTGGCCTTCCATGCTGAGGGCTCCTAGTTGCCCAAGAAAAGTCCTGGTACAGGAAGCTAAAACCCAGCCTGGGGACCCAAGAGGGGTACTGAGACCACGCAGGTTAAGAGACCTAGATGGGAGCCTGGTCTGAGAAGTGCGGCTGAGGCTCAGAGAGGGCAGGCAGCTTGCCCTGGATCACACAGCAAACACTGGGAGCCAGCTGTGGCCCAGACCCCAGCCTGTCTCTGGGGTCCCAGCCCCTCTGCCTCAGGCAAGGCTTGTTTCAGTTGGCCACAGGAGCCTCATGCCGGAATCATCCTGGAGTTGGCTGAGGAGACAACAGGGATACAGCCGAACACAACCCACCTAGCCTTTGTGGCGATGAGAGCCACCCCACAAGCACCCTCTGACCAGGTCCCCACAACCAGACCTCACATCTAAAAATGAAGGCAGAGCCAGGACCCTATCAGAACCCCTGAGAGAGGGTCCATGTCCCCCCACCCCCCGCCTTGCCCACAGCCACAGCTGGGCTGTGTCTCCTCAGACCGCCTCAGGAGGTCCATGCTCCTCAGGAGCCCTCAGTGTAGGGCTGTGCCCGCTGTGTTTCTCTCCCCAGCCAAGTCATGTCCCCTCACGCACACTCAGAACAGGGCTGTCTCCCCTCAGACTCCCACGGAAGGTCCATGTGCCCTCAGGAGGACTGTGTGTGCTTAGACCATGCAGGACCAGTCTCATCTCCTCACTCACCCTCAGAGCAGGGCTGGGTCCCCTCACACTCCCTCAGGAGACCCAGTGTCCCTTCAGATGCCCTCGGACACCTGACAAATGTGAAAGGCTCTGTCTCCCCAGGGCAGGCGCTGTCCCCTCACTTCCCCTCAGGGCAGACACCCACGGAGGCCCATATCCCCTCAGGTGCCCTCAGGGAAAGATCGTGTCTCTGTAGCCCACTCAGTGCAGCTATCATTTCTCAGTCTTCCTCAGAACACTCAGGATGTCCAGTGTCTCCTCACACGCCTTCCGAGCAGAGCTCTGTTCCCCTCAGATCCCCAGAGGTCCATGTTCCCTCAGGTGCCTTCAGAGCAGGGCTTGCTCCCCTCAGGCTCCGTCAGCACATGCCCTCAGAAGGGAACTCTGTCCCCTCAGGCACCCACAAAAGGTCCATGTCCTCAGAGCACTCGGAGTGGGTCTTGTCACTTCCCTCACCCTCAGCAGGGCTGGGTCCCCTTGGACCCTCACGGAAGGTAAATGTCTCCCCAACCCCTCAGAGCAAATTGTGTTCCCTCAGATTCCTCAGGCTTAGGGGTCAGGCCCAACATACCCTCTGAGCAAAGGTCAGGCCTCTTAGGGTCTCCTCACAGCAGAATTGTGCCCCCTCAGAATCCCCAGGCAGGGTCCGGTCTCCTCACTTGCCCTCAACGCATGGCCGCACCCCCTTAGTCCTCCAGGGAAGCCCATGTCCCCCTTGCACGCCATCGGATCAAGGCTCTCCTCAGACCTCCAGGCTGGGTCCTCTGCTTTTCAGCTTCCAGGGAATTGAGTCTCTGCTCTCCTCATCCTGTCTTCTCTCTTAACACCACCCCAGACTAACCAGTGGGAGTAGACAATGGAAACTTGCTCACTCCAGGCTCACGTATGGGCCCCGTTCAGTCATTTCTTCTCCACAGGCTTGCAGGTAAGGGTTCTTAGAGGCCTGTCTTTGATACGCCTGAACCCTCCAGACCTGCTCGGAGCTGGGAGCTACTCTGAACTGGGACTCACCCAGCTTCCCCTTTCAGCCTAGCCTGTGTTTCAGGAGCCCCTGGGGGTCGCATTCCTTTTGCGTCTTCAGAGGCCCCTCTCTCTGCCTGGGCTGGAGGCAGACAAGGCCAGAGAGGGCAGGGCCCATGCGAATCCAAGACAGGTGGGAGCTGCAGCCCCAGTCGGAGCCCAGAGCAGCCCGCGCGGTGCCCAGACACCGTGGCAGAGGAGGCCTGACGCGTCAGGGGCTCCTGGTGTCCTCGGCCCTGCCCGCCTGCCGCCCGCCTCGGCTGCTGTTTACGTGTTCCCTGCGGCTTGGCCGGGCTAGCGGCCTTGAAGGGAGAAATGACCACCTGGCTCCAGCCCCTGTTCAAGGCAAACAGGGTCCTGACCGCCTGCCAGGCCCTCTGAAGGCTCCCACTTCCTCTGCCAACACCTGGATGGCCCAGGCGGGGCTCAGGGCCCCTCTGAGTGGGGAGGCCAGCCCTGGCCCAGGAGCTCTAGGTCTAGGCGAGGGGACGTTGTCCTGGACTAGGAGCTTAGACTGATGTCAGAAGTCCAGTTCCATCCTGGACATCCGGTTGAGGAGGAACATGGTGCCCAGGCTAGCGGAGGAGGCCTGGCCTTGTCCTGGGTGCGAAAGTCCTGAGGAAGGAGGGCCAGCCCTTGGGAAGGAGGCGTTCAAGGGGATATGAGGGAACGTGGCCCTGTGTGGGGATACCAACCTGAGGGGTACCCAGCACGTCTTGGGGACATTTAGTCCAAAGGAAAAGCTCAAAGCACTTGGGGGCTTCATCTAAAGGGATAGTGGTAACAAGTCTGAGGGGGAGCGCAACCTTGTTTTGGGGGGTGGCCAGTCTGTTGGGGGCGAGGCGTGATGTGAAGCACCTGAAAGATGGACACAGCCCTGTCCTGGGCGTGTCCAGTCTGAGGGGTAAGCACAGCCCTGGCATGGGGTGGAAAAGCTTCCCCAGTCTGTGGGAAGAGGCTTCCCCTGTTCTAGAGAAAATCTGAGGGGAGGCTCCGCTCCGTGCTGGGGGGTACCCCACCTGAAGGGAAACACAGTTCGGTCCTAGAGGTACCCAGTGTGAGTGTTTCGGGGTGAGGAGGCCTGGTGGACTGTACTTCAGAAGCCTCCTGAGGAATCTGGGCTGGAAGATGGGGCCCTGAGGCCCAGCCATCTTGGGGATGAGTGACTCTGCCTGTGGGGTGGGTGGGGTGAGTTGCCCTGAAGACCCAGTGATCTGGAGGTCCCATGGCTAAGCCCTGGAAGTACTGGGGGAGGGCATCATAATCCCCTGGGGTCAGGGGGCGGGAATGGGGCTTCTGTCCTGCTTAGGTCTCCTTCCCCCAGCCAGTAGCTCATCCAGGGCCCTTCCTAACAGTAGTACCTCTCACCCCTATGCCCAGCCCCCCGCAAGGCAACCTCTCCCCTGACCGCCGTGTAACCTCCTCAGGCCTCGACACAAGCACATTGCTCAGACCTTGCTGCTCTCCCTTCAGATCATCCAGTGGCTCCCAGCATTCACAGGAACCCTTGATGCTCAGCCTGGTGACTCAGTGGCCTTCAGGTCCTGCCCTGTGCCTCTCACACCATTCCAAACAGATGGCACTCCATGGGTGCACCAGGCCTTTGGACAGTTGCTTGTCCTTCCCTTCCATCGAGATGGGCAGGCCAGCTGGACCTGAGGCTGCTCAGAGCACAGCGCCCACCACCTCAGGGAGTTTCTGGTCGTAGCCTCATGACCTATCTCCTAGCCCTTGATGGTGGGGGAAAGCAGAAGTGGGGATAAGAGACAGGGAGCATCCCCAGATGCCGAGTCCACGGAGAAGAACAAAAGTTGGAGCTGGAGATGAGAGAAAGGGTGGGCTAGGCAGGGGCACCAGCTCGTGCACAGACCCAGAGGCGGGCCGTCTTCCGGTCTGCGCAAGCAGCTTGCTCAGAACACAGGGTGGAGATGCAGTCGGGTCATTTCTCAGATTCAGGCCGAGCAGAGCCTGTGCCATTCTGGAGTCCCCGACAGGGCAGGCAGCAGGGGCTGAGGGGGCAGTGTGGTGGGTGGGTGGGTGTCGGGTGGGGATGCTAATGACCACGCTGGATCCATGGTGAGTGGATGTGTGGAGTCTCGCAGACACCCACCCGGACGCCCACCCCAGCCAGCCTCTGGGCTCAGAGTCCTGGCTCCCCCCACAGTTCCTGCGCCAGAGCAGGGACCCCAGCCGGCTTTTCACCCGATGGCGGTGGCACCGCTCCTGCACCCTCTGTCTGGTGGCCAGAGGGGTGTCAGGTCCAGGGTCAGGGCTGGGGGTCACATTTGGAGGGTTCCTTGCATGCTTCAGCCTCCAAAGGGCATAGTGTGGCCACTAGACTGGCAGAAGGGGGCCCTGAAGCAAGGTCCAAGGCTTGGGGATGTGGCCAGGGATCCAAGGGGTCTTCTGTTGTGCTGCGTGACAGAGACTGGGGGCCAGAGCTTCTCTAGGCTTAGACAGTGGCCTCTCCTGGGCCCCTTCTGCCCCCTACGCCCTGACACCCCAGGTGCTGGCCCATGGTTCCCAGACCCCGCTCCTGAGATGAGACCAAGAACTCCCCCAAGTCTCCCAGACCCTCCCCTCCTGCAACGAGTCCCCAGTTCAGACCTCAGGAAGCCAGACACTGTTTCCTTTTCCTTTTCTTCTTTTTTTTCTTTTTTTCCCTGTTTTGTCCTCCCAGCCCCAGCCCTGAGTGGGCAACTATCCAACAACCCGTCTCTTGGTCCGCCTGTCCACCCTCACGTCCACAGGTCCAACTCTCGGGTCCCTGATCACATCACTGTCTCCCACTCCTCCTGCAGCAGGACAGGGGGCCTCTCTGGTGCACAGGCCTCCTCATCCAGCCCCGAGCAGGAGCCGTTGAGGAATCCATCTTCCTTAGGAGCGGCCGTGGCAGGTGGTGTGGCCTGGAGAGCTGGGGACCCTGACTTGGTGTGGCCGGGCAGCGGGGGGTGGCCATTGGTGGTAGCCGCGGGCAGCAGGCGGGGGCTGAGGGGCAGGCCAAGTCCTGTGCGGGGCCCTACATTGGTCACACTCGTGTGAGACACCATTGGACCGTAGCTGTAGCTGCTGCTCCCGCTGCGTGCCTTGCGCTTGAAGTCCAGTGCCAGTGTCCAGCGGCTCCAGGATTTCTTGATCTCAGCCTGTACCTGGGGTGGCAGCAGGAGGGCAGGCAGTCAGGTGTGTCCCCAAGCCCTTCTACCCCATGTCCCCAACCCCAGCAGTGCCCGCATCCCTGCCCTTAACAACACTCAGCACCATTACTGGAAAATTTCAAGGCCAAGGAAAATCCCGTCATTCTCAGAACATGGTGCCTGGCGGCAGGCAGTTGACACACCCAGAATGTAGAAGGCTCAAATGACCCCAAGGGTGGCTGAGTGTTCAAACTGGATGACAGACAATTCAACCGTGGGGTTGAGAAAACGCTTGGCTGTGCCCACACATCCTGAGCCTGAATCATCTGGAAAGACTTCTCTCTGCCTTCAGAACGTCCTCTGGGATGTTCTGGGAGGAACAAAGTGAGAACCAGGCAGAATGAAGGGACACGACTTGGGTAGCCCCTGACACTCCTTTTTTTATTCTTTTTTTTAATCTTTAGATTTTTGGGCACACCACACACCTTAGTTCCCCAACCAGTGATCAAACCCAAGCCCCTTTCAGTGGAAGCGCAGAATCCTAACCACTGGACCACCAGGGAGTTCCCCCCACCCCACCCCACCCCTGGCCCCTGGAACTCCTGTGGCCTCCCCGTC
>SJYA01002755.1:420076-439581 GCA_006410615.1 Neotragus moschatus
CCCACCCGTCCCTCCGCCTCCCCACCTCCCACAGCACCGCACACCTGGAACGAGTTGAAGAGCATCTCGTAGTGCATCTGGACTTGCCAGAGCGTCCCTGAGACCTCGGTGTACGGCGTGGCCATGAAGACGATGTAGTGGACGCCAAAGAGCGGCATAAGCACCAGTGTGGATTTGAGCAGCTTCCTGGCCAGTGGGGCAGGCAGGTCAGGGTGGAGTCACTTCGGCCTCAACAGGCACTGTGCACCTCGACCTGCCAGCCCCAGGCTCCAGAAGCCACTAAAAGGCCCAGAGCTCTGGCAGTTCACCTAAGCCAGTGACACTTTGCTGTCTCAGCAAAGTGTGAATAGGGCCCCTTGATTCTGAGGTGTCCCAGAGTGGACCATAAGTTATGTTGTCCTGTCCCTGCACCTGCTGGTCCCTCTGCTGGGGCTCCCCTCACTTATCCCATTGACCCTCCTCAGGTTTCAGCCAAACTTCCACCTTCTCAAGCCCACTCACTGCCCATCTGTCTCTCAGACTCCCTGTGACTGGCTCTGAGGAGAGGTCTGGGTTTGTCCTGCCTTCACAGACCCCAGGTCTAGTGCAGGGGCCTGGCACCAAGTGGCCCAGGCTGGCTTAGGGGGTGCCCCCAGAAGCCGGGCAAGATCCCACCACGGCCAGCAGGGCCAGCCAGGGAGTCAGGAGCTGAGCCCTTCCTTGAGACAGGCTCATCCCTGGGGCCTCTGCCTGCTTTTGAATGTGGTGCTGGGCTCCAGTGACCCCTGGGGTCTGAGGCGTCTAGGCACGGCAGACGTGGCTCACCGGTACTGCTGCCGCGTATCACACCGGCCAGCGTTGGTCTCCCGCAGCTTGGTGGCGAGAACCCGGACGATGTTGATGAAGAGGACGAAGTTGAGCTGTGGGAGTGAGGCAGGGCTGCATGCGTCTTGAGGCTGCAGCCCCAGCAGGAAGGGGCGAGGACTCTGGGACCCACGGCCTTGCCCAGGCTCTGCTCTGCCAAATCGTGTCTCCAGGTGGCTCCTGAGGTCCTTGGTTCCCCATGTGGACTGGGGTGGGGGTCAGCTGCCTCTCTAGCATTGCGGCTCTAACCCTGGGGCCCAGGGGAGCCCCTATAGTTCCCCGTCAGGGGCTGATCACCAGGACCCAGGGTCCACACTCCCGCCCGGCCCTGAGGCCCCCTGCTCACCACAATGGAGGCCAGGATGGGCACCTGGATGATCCACTTCTTGTTCCCGGAGCTGAGATCCCAGCACCTAAGAAGGGCGAGGCCATCAGCCCCCACACTCCCCACAAGGAAGCTCTAGGGGAAGTTGTTCTGACAGCTGCACTCCCCTACCCCAGAGCATAGGACAGGGGAGTGGGGATGTGGTCAGGCCCGAGGCCACCCACAGAGCCCCTTCTGCGGTGGCCTCCGGTGACCCTGAGTGGGCACCCAGCTTGAAGCTGGGCTAAAAACTCCTAAAACTGGGGCTGCTCAGGGCCAGGGGACAAGAGGTGCCCCTTCATATGTTCTATGGAGAAAGAGGGTACCAGGGGTGTCTCTGGCCTGTGTCCCAGCCTCCTGCTCCCTTCTCCACCTGGACCTACCCGGTGTTGGCCAGGGTAGCTCTCACACCGACCCACACAGCCACGAAGATGGCGGGCAGACCTGTGGACAGAGCGGGACAGAGTGTGAGGGGCTCTAGCTGCTGCTCACTTCTGTGCCATTCCCCTCACCCCTGGTGACCCCGGCTTAGCCCCTCACTGTCCCTGACCCACCCTCACCCTGGGCAAATGGGCTGCTTGGTGACACAGCCCTGCTCTTACATGTGCTGCCCTGCGGTCCCCACAGCCTCCCCTCAGGGCTCAGCCCCCAGGACCCAGTGCAGCCCTCTGCCCTCATCTTGGTTCTGTATCTTGTACCATACACATGCACTCCTCTTGGGCACTTGGTGAAATAAGGGATCACTAATTTATCCACACCCAGTCCATTCTGTCCTCCCCTCTCTGAAAGGGTGTGGTTCTGGGCTGGGGGCTCCCTCTGGAGGGGAGCGTACAATCAGAGGTTTTCTGTTCCAGCATCCCCCCTGCTTTGAAAAGTCCCCATGGATGAGGCTGGATAGTGTGAGGGTTGTTGATCCAGGGGCTACAGAGGAGTCTCAGTGTGCCTAGGCCCGAGCCAGTTCAGATGGTATGTGGTACATCTGAGTGAGTTTTCCTCTAGGAAAGAGCCCCATTCCCCACTCTCCACCCCCTCCCACTTCATTCTAGGTCTGGCATACCCTTGGGAGGGCAGGGCATCACCTGGCTTTGTGCAAGGAAAAGAGCTGTGATGTCCCTGTGCCAAAAAGTTCTGTCTGTTCCCTTATCTGTGTGCGGACACCCTCTACCCCAGAGCCTGCATCAGCCGGCAACTCTGGGCTTGCCACGGGTGAGGTCAAGGTCAGAGTGTCCACCAGGAGCAGGGAGGCTAGGATTATGGATCTGAGGGCCTTGAGGTGCTGAACGCAGAGAGGGCTCCACCCACCCAGCCTGCCCCTCTGCAGTCTGGCCAGTTGCCCCGGAGCCCGGCCAAGCTCTGGAGCTGCCAACAATAATGGACAATTATCGGTAACTCAATCCTGGAGCCCGTCGGGGAGGAGGGCAGAGCCCAGCAACCCATTCTGCAGAGGGGCTCTCGACGCCCAGAGGATGCCACAGAGCGAGGGCCTCCAGTTCTGGGCCACGGACCCTGTGCACGGGGGTGGCAGAGGCCTGCATAGCTCCATGCGGTGTGGGGAGTGGTGGAGAAACGGGACTCGGGGTGGAGGGAGGTGTTCTGGATCCCAGCTCCAGTACTGGTGATACAGTGATAAGCATAGCTGCCTTCCAAATCCAGCCCCACCCTGACCTCTGACCCAAGGTCCACTCTGATCCTGAGTGGAGTCTTGACCTGAGAATTGCCTGCCCTTCTCTCTCCTGGCCTGAGCCTCAACTCCAGGTGCACCTGCCTCCAGGACAGCCCCAATTTCAGGCTGAGCCAACCCCAAGTGAACCTCTGGCCAAGCCCTGTTCCCTGAGCCCGGGGGGTCAGCCTGTGGGGCAACTACTGCCCCACATCCAACACAGGATGTGCCGTGTGAGTGCCTTCCCTTCAGTGGCACTCTCTGACCCTGCCGTTCATGGTCCCACCCTGCCCGCGTGCCTGCGTACCCCAGCCGAAGACTGTGAAGCCCCAGAGGTACTTCTTCTCTGAGAAGAAGGCCATGAAGATGAGGCTATGCAGATACAGCCCCTCCACCAGAATCCAGTAGTAGTTGGTGGCCAGGAAGTAAAGGAAGAAGGTCACAGCCACCCGGCAGCCCACCTAGGAGACCAGCTGGTGTTAGCCAGAGCGCAGGGCCTGCATCTGGGGAGGGCTGGGAGGGACTGAGGGCAGGCAGTGGTAGGTGATGCTGGTAAGATCGGACAAGCTCTACTAAGGGCAGGGGCTGAGGAGTGTGTGCTGCAAGGTAGGAGGACACTCAGGACAGTGGTGGGGACGCGGGGATCATGGAGAAGAGCTGGGGTGGTTGGGAGCCTGGGCTGAGGCAGGAGAGTTGAAAGTGCACGCCGGCGGGGAGGGGATTCACAAAGCCCTAGGCAACAGGGGTTGGAGGGATGCAAAGGGTGGATGTGAGTGGCCCGGAGTGCGCGCGTGGTCGCAGGAGACAGGTGAGGGTGCGTGGGGCTCCCGGGAAGCGGGCGGTGGCGAGGGGCCCAGGGCGGGCGGGCGCGGGCCGCCGGAGCAGGGCACTCACGTAGCCGGCAGCGGCGGCGGGTGGCGGCGGTGCCTGGGCGATGGCGCGCAGCTCTTCCTCCGTGAGGCGTTCAGCCTCGTCGAGGGCGGTGCCCGAGTAGAGAACCGCGTCCTTGACGAAGATGCTCACGGCGCGAAGCATGAAGGACAGGAACAGGTGCATGTGGATGTAATTGCGTGTGCAGTGCAGCCTCCTGCAGGGCGCGCGACAGCACGGTGGGTGCGGGGCACGGGGCGCACGCTGGGCGGGCAGAGGGTACAGGGAGCGGTGGGGAGGCCCCAGTCTTCGGACCCACCCAACCATGTCCTTGGCCACGCCCACTGCCCCTTGGCCCCGCCCACGTCCCCCTTCCCACTGGCCCCCGCCCCACTCCTCGCCCCGCCCACCTAAAGTAGGCCAGGATGAGGACCGCCACGGTGAGAGATGCCAGCGAGACGGAGTAGCCCACGGTGTAGATCATGCCCAGGCGGTCAAACACCTCCTGCGCAGGTGGGGAGTTACCATCAGAGCCCTGGGACTCGGGTGAACACCAGGTTAAGGGTCGGAGAGCGCAGGTACGTTTGCTGGAGGAGTCAGGACTAGGTCAGAGGTCACCGGGGGTGGTGGTGGTGGGGTAGCCTGATCCAGGTCAGGTGAGGGGTGGGGAAGGCTCGCACCCGTTCGCGCGTCTCATTGGTCAGGAACTTGACGCACTCGCTGTAGTTGGCCCACGTGCGGTTGTGCCCAGGCACCAGCTCCCAGCTGCCATTGCGGTCACAGCGGCGGTAGGCATGGCCTGCAGGTCCGCAGGGGGGCGGTCAGGGCAGTGAGGTCTGGAACCCCTGAGCTTCCAGTCCTGACGGTGCCCACGGTCCCCCACCCTACTCCAGCCTGCCTTACCTTTGTGATTGAAGTCATAAATGTAGTCGGGACAGGGCATGGCCACCACCTCCCCTGGAGCCCCCAGCGGCCAGCACAGGATGTGGTCCCACTCCGGCAGGCAGGGGCGCCCTGTGCCCACAGAGGGAGACAGAAAAAGGTGGAGGACACCTGTTCAGATCCACAGTTAGTGACCCAGAGGAATAAACACACCTGTGCTGGCTCCTACAGGGTGCACCCAAGACTGGAGAACTCAGGCTTGGAGCATTCTGGAGAGAATGTATTGAGCCCTTACTCCCGACTGTGCCCTGCACCCCCTGGCCTCGTAGATTCGCCACAGCCCCTCCTTGTGGGTGTTGGCAATGGCCCCATTTTCTAGATTGGCTAGCAGAGGCCAAGAGAGACAAGTGATTTGCCAAGGCCATACAGCTCAGGGCCCTGCCCTCCTCAAGTTCTCAGCCCCTGGCCAGGCCTCCCTCTTTTCTCTCTGTTCTTGGTCCCACCTTCCAGGTGTCCCTGGAGAAGGGCAAGTTCCCAGAGTAACTCTCCTTCAGCTGAGAATGCTTCCAGCATGGTCCCTGGCCAAGGACCATGGACTGGAGGCAGGAGCTCTCGTCTCCAGTGCCAGCTGGACTCCTGAAGAGCTGCCCACCTCATGCAGGTGTCCGCCTCCTTTGCACTTCAGTTCCTTCACTGGGGAATCGGGATTGATACGCACTTCCGCCACTACCTGAGACCCGCCCTGAGCACCTGCTCTCAGACTCTGGTGACCACTCATGGAGGGACATATAATCCCCCAAATCTCTAAGTGCTAATTGTGGGATTCAAGGCCGGGCAACACATCCCACTTTGGGGCTCCAGCCTCACAGCAGAGATGCTAAGTGACATCTCTTGGAAAGACTCCAGCCTCTGAATTTTCCACTTCCCACCCCCAGCTCCCTTCTCTCCCCCTTCAGGGGTCCAACCACAGGACTCTCCAGCCACCCTGGAAGGTTGCCTTGATGGCTGGACCCACCCTGGCTTGGTGAAAGGCTCTCTGTCCTGGGCACCATATTCCCAGCCCCGCCTGGCCAGGCCTACAATTCCCTCTGATCCCTGGGGAGCCACAGGGTGACCACAGCCTCCCAGATGTGGCCCATCTGGAATCTGCTGCCCACCCAGCCGGTTCAAACCGGCCCTGTGGCTGCAGCCTGGGTTCCACGTTTGTCTCTCCTTACCTCCCCCAGGGACAATGCAGCCCACATATCCCTCCCTCTCTTCTCTTCTGCCCTCCTCCTCCTCCCCCTGTCTGGCCCCACTCCTTCACAGCCACCTTCCTGTCCTGCCCCCTCCTCCTTACCACCCCACTATGTGTCTTGATGCACCTCCTCTGACATATTGAGTCCCCGTCCCGGTGTCTCTTGGTCCCCTCTATCTCCCCCGCCTCTCTATTTCTGTCTCTACGTCTCCATGTCTCTCCCAGCCTCTCCCTGCTCCTCTCTTTCCCAGATTCTCTGTCATCTCTCTCCATGGGAGGGGCCATAACCCAGGGTCTACCCCTGAGGTGTGTGGGTCAAGTTCTCTGCCCACCTCTGGGGGTCCAAGTCCATCCAGCTTGCCTGCCCCCTCCACTCCATCTCCTCCCAGCACCTCCCTTTCTCCAAGAGCCGAGGAGCATGACGTCACATGGAAGTGGCAGAGCCGTGGGGCAAGTGGGTCCGAGTTGGTCTCAGATGGTTGCCTGGAAGCACAGACATACCTCGGGGCCTGCTGCCAGTGGGCACCTCCTTGTCCTCCTCGGACTCAGGGTGGAGCTTCCCAGATGCCTTCTCTTTTTTGGGCTTCCCTGATGTGGACGCAGACGCCCATCCTTTGTCTGATTCCATTATGTCGGCTGGAGAAATCAGGGCAGTTACAGCTGTCAACAGTGCCGCTACTGCAGGAGACCCAGGGTCCCCTCCTGCCTCAGAGACTCCCCCTCCACACAGTGAGGGTTGTCCCCTGCCCTGCTGACACCCAGCCTGACGACAGGTAGAGACATGCTTTACAAACAGCAAAGTGCTTGCCAGGTACAGAAGAAATTAGGAGGCATGTAGACTGTCAACAAAGGGTTCAAAGGGGAGCGAACGCCATTCAGGTGTGGGATCAACTAGCACTTTGAGCAGTAAATGCGGGCAGAAAGGTCTGATTCAGCAGTTGTAGCCAAAGCCCACCAGGGGGCGTATGGCAAAAGCAGACCGTGGTGGTTATGTCAGCAGAGAGGTTAGAGAGCAAAAATGAAGTCTGGCCAGAGCGCCCCTGTAGGTCTAGAAGTTGGTGGTATGAAAGACAAGAGCAAGAGTGTGCAGTTGTCAGGACAGGGCCGATGAGCCCACCTACCCCATCCCCTGCCCTAGGATGCCTGAATAAGGGGTTCACAGCTTCCACAAGGGACCCTGGAGCCTCTCCATCTCAGATGGGACCTGGCCTTTCCCTCTGTTAGAAGTCTGAGGTCTCTCTTCCTTGCTGAAGTCTTCCTCCTTATCTGACCTTCAGCTGCAGCCTCCTGGCCCTCCCATGTTGGGTTTTGTGGCAACAATGGGATGCTAATTGCAGACACCCTGGGCTGAGACAGAATGGCTGTGCCCATTTTCCCACCTGAACCTGAGGGCATCAGTAGGGTGGAGGTAGCAAGATGTGATGGAGTGAGAAAGGAAGGCCTCCATGGTTGAACAGAGACAGCAGAGGGAGGTGCCTCCAGGCTTCCAAAACCAAAGAGGGCTGGGTTCAGACACTCTCCCCAGCCCCCGATGTGACTGGGGCGGGGGACCAGGGAGCCACTGGTGGGACCAGTGTGGGCAGGGCTCTGACAGCAGAGACCATGTGAGTCCCTGTGAGTGGCGCAGGGGCTGTGGGCTCCAGGAGATGTCACTGTGCACTTGCACCTGGGGTGTACGTCACCACCCTCTCCCAGGGGTCTGAGGGCCAGTGCAGGGAGGCCAGTGCCCACCAGTCAGGTGGGGTCTGGGTCTCTTCCAGGTCGAGCGGATTAATCAGATAGAAGTCAGAGGCCGTGCTGGTTGCTCATGAAGCCCCGTTTCTGCTTCCAGGAAATGGACTCAAGGAAGAGACCAGCTTGAGACTGGGGTGGGAGCCGTGAGGTCAGGTGACTGCCCCTCCCAGCCTGACCGTGGCCGGGGTTCCCTGGAGATGCTGTGTTGGTAGGAGGGAGCGTTCTTACCTCTTCAAGAGCATTCTACTGGACAGTGACCGTTCCCTTCTAGCCCCATTCTCCTGAGCCTGGACACCCTGCCTTGCCCTGTGCCCAGGGGCCTCTTTCAAAGGCGTATTCACGCTTCTGGATGGCACTGGGTACTGCTTCCTCCTCTAGGAGGCAGTCCCGGCCCACTCGGCCCACTCCAGTGCTCCTGCTCCTGGCGGGCCTCACCACATCTAGGCATTAGAGATGATTCAGACTGTAGCTGCCTTCATGCCCTCCTATCCCAGCCCTGGGAGGGGAGGCTCAGGGAATCTCTGAACCTGCTGACTTTCAACTCACCTGACTCACCCCACTTTTGGTCCTCACTGTGGCCTGGCCCCCTTTACCTGGGCCCGCCCTCGCTTGGTGCCAACTGCCTTTGCCTCCTGGGTTCCCACCTTCCTCTGGCCCCTCTGTGTCTCCTGCCCTTGCCCCCCCAGACCCTCCTCCGGCCCCGCCCCCACCTGGCCGCTGCAGGACTTCTTTGAGCCGCTTCTCACATTGGGCCTGGGCGCGGTGCAGCAGGAAGATCTGCTCCTCTTTGGTCATGACATCATCTGCATCCACCTGCCGAGCAGAAGGTCAGATTGCAGGCAGTACTTCCCCACAGAGTGCTGGACGCCACAACTATCCCAGCCTCCTTGAGGGACCCCCCCCCTCCACAACACACACAAGAATGTGGGAAATCCGCCTATGTAGCTCCATTTTACAGACAGGCAGCCTTGGCTTCGAGGGGAACGGCCTGACCTACCAGAGGGAAAAAATGGGAAGAAAGGGGGGCTGTCCCCGACTTGTCCGATAGTAACCCCATAGAAGGCAGCTTCGGATAGCCGCTGTCCAGTCTGTTCCCCAAGGGTGCGTGGGAAAGGGATGGAATGTCCCAGGATGGATGCTCACCGGATCTTGCCGTCTGTTGGGGACCCTGGGTAGGGAGGGGGTGGGTAAGGGGTGGCGAACTCGGGAAACAAACGGGGGCCCTGGATCTCTGCAAGTCCTAGTGCCCTTGGGACCTTAGGAGTCACTGATTTCCATCCTGGCCCTCTCCCCAGTCAGTGCTTTCCCCGTGAATGGGTGAATGGAGTGCCTCAGCCCCTCCCACCCTTGAGGTCCCAGGAGGGAGGGGATGGAGAAACTGCTGGCTAGTGGTCTGGGTTGGGCGGGGCACTCGCGTGCAGGCTGTGGGTGGGAGTCACCCACATCCATCGCTTATCTGGAAGCTTTCCTGCATCCTTGTAGACCCTGTGTTCTCATGATGTGGACAGACCTTGGTTCCTGCTCTCCCCTCTGCCCAGGATGTCCTTCCTTTCCTTCCAACACTGCATACCCAGGGCACACCCTGGGTACTGGCTCCCACCCGCTAGGTTCACTGGCAGTATTTTAAGGACGGAAACAGGAACACCATGGCAGGGGAGAGCTGGGGCGGGACTCACTCTGAGCCTCTGTTTCCCTGACTTAGGGTTGGGAGTCAGAGGTTAAAGGCAGCATTCTGCCCCGGGAACAACTCAGTGTGCCCCAGCCCCGCCACTGCCATGAGGGACCACAAGAGGTTAATACATCCCCTCAGGTCCCACCCACCTTCACCTTCCAAGACAGGGCCACGTCCCTGCAGAGCCCCAGAACTGGGGGACGTGTCCCATGAGACTCCTCAGACCAGAGCTGGGCTGTGACCCCTCAGACTCCACAGGGCAGAGCCTGGTTCTCTTAGACCTTCAGCGGGCGGAGCTGCATCCATCCAGACATCCCTCGGCAGGGCCGGGTCCCTCCAGTCTGCGCAGAGCTTTGCAGGGCGGGAGAGCCCAGAGGTGGCGGCGGAGGGAGGTGGCTGCGGGGAAGGGGCGGGTACCCGCGCTAGGGGGCGGGCCGGCTGGCCGGGCGGGTCAGGGAGCCCGCTGCAGGGAGAAGTTAATTGACCGAGTCTCTCGGTGGCAGCAGCAAGGGCTTCTAGAGCCAAGGAGTCTCCAATTGGCTCGGTCGGACGTGAGTTCTCCTGGTTTCACTTAGCGGAGGCGCGTGCGCGTCTTCGCGCGTGCGCGTGCGTGGCTGCACATCCTTGAGTGGCCGCGCACACGCCGTCTGGCGATGTGTGCACTTGTGTGTGCCCCTGTCTCCGTGAATTCTCACGTGGGGATCTCCAGCGTGCACATTTGGGACGTGAGCCTGAGGTGTCTGTGAAGGTGTTTCTGCGCAAAGGTCTGCGTGTGCGTGTCTGCGTGTGTGATAACGGTTGCTCATTAGCCTGCATGCCTGTGGGTATCCGTACTTTTGCGCGTGTATTACTGGCATCTGAACTGGACCCTGAGATCTCAGCTGGACCCAGTGCCCAGGAAGGGCTGGGGAGATTCTCACGTGTTTGCTGCTGGCCCCTACAATTTCTCTTATTTTCCCTATCTCCAGCTATGACTGAGCAGACTAGGGCAAAAGTGGCCCTGAGAACTGGGGTTTGAGGGAGGCAACTCCGGTCTCTCCTAATCCAGGGAGCTCCCAGACTAACCTAAGGTTCTCTCTGTGCCTCTGGCATTGGGGACCCAGGCTGCTGAGGGGTCTGAGCCCAGCCCCATGACAGCACCCTTTCACCACCATTTCCGTTATTGCAACTGGCACTCTGTCAGCTAGCACCATCATCACACTGACCACCAACACCAACTCAGCCACCCCCCACCAGCACCAAGACCACCACCAGCAGCACTAACCACTATTAACACTGGCATAGCCACCATCAGCACCGTGACAACTGGTAGAACATCATGACCATCACCACCACCAGTGCCTTTTCCCCCAGCACAGTGACCAGCGTGGCCGTCACCGCCAGCTCCAGCACCACAGCCACCAAAGGCAACAGGAGCCCCATCCTTGCCACCAGCCCCATAGCCACTGTCAGCGCCGTCTCTCCTGTACCTTGGTCTTACTCCCTCAGCCCCCTTCCCCACCATTCCTTCTCCTGTCCACCCTTATCTCTTTCAAGACGAAGAGATACTCACCATACTTTTTTTTTTTTTTTCTCAGCTGACAGAAACCTTCCGAGTGGCTGACAGACTTCCATCAGTCCCCGAAGCCTGGCACACCAGCCCTCTCCACAGACAGACTAGCCCACTGATGTGACTGAGTGTCCCAGCTGGTGCCCTGGACTACAGGCAGGGAGGCAGTTGTGGGCTGAAAACCACCCATTTGGCAGATTGACAGACAGACAGGTGTGCAGCTGGGCGAGGACCAGGAACTCACTCCTTACCCTCTCACAGGCCCGACGCATCTGCTCAGCCTCTAACTACTGCACTCTCTGTGGCCACGAGGAGGAACATTCTCTGCCTAGAACTCTCATTTCCCAGTGGGTCTGGGAATGCCCAGGAAGGGGGAGGGTGCGTGCTTCAGGCATCAGATAGCCCCCAGATTCCTTCACCCACAGGGTCAGGGGCATGATCTCTGGCCTCCCTAAAGGTGTATGACCCATTTGTCTGTTACCCAGTCACAGCCGAACTGCCACTGCGGCAAGAAGAATTCACATCAATCAAGAAAGCACTTTCAGGACTTCCCGGGTGGTCCAGTGGCTAAGACTCTGCTCCCAATGCAGAGGATCTGGATTTGACCCCCGGTTGGGGAACTAGATCCCATAGGGCACAACCAAAAGATCCTGCATGCCACTACTAAGACCTCATGCAGCCATATATATATATATATATATAAGCGCACACACGCACATACACATAAGCGCTTTCCCAAGGAACGGAGGGCAGCCCTACACCAAGTGCATCCCCACTCGCTTTCGAGCACAGCATCCCTGCCTGGGATGCCATCACGTCTCCCTGCACCTGCACCCTCTCCTCATCTAAGGAGATTCTGCCACCAGCACTGGAGCGTGAATCCTGCCTCCACCACCAACTGGCTTTGTATCTTTGGTACAGTTGTTTAACCCGTGTGCCTTAGCTTTCCACCTGCGAGATCAGGACAATAAGAGGGCTGTTTCGGAGACTTCCCTGGCGGTCCAGTGGTTAAGGCTCTGCACTCCCACTGCGGGGGGCGTGGGTGGGATCCCTGGTTGGGGGACTAAGGTTCCACATGCTGTGCAGCACTGCCAAGGATAAAAATAAACAACAGGGCTGCTGCGAGAGTTAAACGAGGCACTGCATGAAAAGCGCTCCACATTCATGGAACTTCATGGAGGTGGAGCCCATGGAAAGCTCCGTGGCTTTCCGAGTCCGCTTATGGACCCCTGTGCTGTGAGACACCATGGGTGCCCCGAGGCTGGGGACCCAGAGAGACAGGGGAGATTGAGTAGATGACTGAGTCCAGGGGGCGACAGTGAGGGGCATGGGCCAGGGATGAATGGGGTTCCAGGGAGGATTGGGAGGGGGGAGTACAGGAGAGCCTGCAGGGTGAGATGTGCCTGGCAAGCTTTGGGGGTGAAAGGCATTCCAACAACTCCAGACGTGGATTTCTGGATCCACCCTGGACTCACACTAAGACTCCAGGTCACTGCCAGGCCCCCCACACTCGGGCTTAAGGGGCAGGAGGGCCCCCTCCTCTGCTTCTGCCCTGAGTGAGGAGGTCTTATCTCTTGGGACAGATGCAGAAATGCTGATAGCTCTGATTCTCCTCCTGGCCTGGCCATGCCCTCTGCTGCACTGTCCTCAACCAGCCCCTTTCCTCCTGCAGAGTTCAGGTCTCCTCGGCCTGGCTCCTGGTAAGGAGGACTCAGACTTACATCATTTTAGATCCAGACAGTCTGTGCATCTTGGGTCTCACTGGTGAGGACTGAGGGGCCGGGGGCTGCATCATGGCCAAGGGTCAGTTAATCCATATGCACCACTGATAGGGTCACTGAGCCCTGGTGACAGGTGTCCCGATCCCCCCTTCCTCCCCGCACCCCTCCCCAGGGTCTTAGGTTAGGGCTGACTTCCCCTGACCTGACCACTGTAGATCTTGCCTGCGTGCTTCTCCCCATGTTCAACGCTCCCACATGGAACCTTCCTGGGTGCACACATGTGCGTGATCTGCAGTTTGTGAACAGGCAGGGAGAGAGGTGGCCTGGGAGCCCAGAGTTGGTATCTATGGGGCTCCAGGCAGGGTGCAGAGCGGGGCTGAAAGCCAGCGTGTTATTTACAAACATAGAAGCTGCTGTCTCAGGGAGAGAGTAATGTGTGGTCAAGAAGCCCGGATGTGTTTCTCATTTCCTGAGTTCAGAAGCTCACAGGGAGAGAAAAGCCATCTGCTCAGTACCCCTCCCGCCGAGGGTGGGGGCAAACAGCTCCTTCTAACTCGGCTCCAGGGGTGACCCCATGGAGGATGGTACTGGAGCTGGGAAGGCAGGGTTGGTGGCAACCGGGCTGGGCAGATGGACGGTGGCAAACAGTGAGCGGGGTGATGTGGAGCCCGGTGATGGCAATGGTGTGACGGTGCGGAGAGGTGGAGATCCAGCTCCATGCCACTGACCAAATGAGGGCTGCTCCTCTTGGTCCGTCTCTTAACTGCCAAATTCCACACATTTGCTGTCTGTGATCCCAGACATGCCTACAATTCTCCTCCTTCGGGCAAAATGAAGGAGGAAATACAAGGGATCCTTCTTCAGCTGCTGACACCCCTGTCTCTGGGAGAGAGGCTCCTGATACTGGTGGTATCTGCCTCAGGATGACCTTTTGGGTTATCTCATCCATCTCTCTGCCTAGGGTCAGCCTGGTCCCCTGGCGGGGCAGGCAGCTGCTGGCTTCTCGATCACCTCCAGAGAAAGCAGATCTCCCTGCGGTTCATCACTGGGTGTGGCCAGTGTCTCCCACCCCATGACAGCCCCTCTGCAGGCTGGCACCCACCACTGCCCCTGGAGCTTTAACCACCTCTCCTCCACCTTCCATCACATCTCCGTCTTACAAACGCCGCCACTGAGGCTGAGAGCACAGTTAGAAAGAAGAGGGCCAGGAACGGAGTCAAGGTCTGCTTGATACCCAAGCAGCAGCAACTCCAGAGGATGGGAAAGAAAGGAGGGGGTGCCCTGCCACATGGCTCCACTAGAGTCAGCCTCCATGCCAGTTTTCCTCGGAGCCTCTCTGGATTGTATCTTTCACTGTGTGCTTTGCAGAGCACCTAGAGCAGCTTCCACAGAGGTAATCTGGGGATGCAGATAGACGTGGAGGTGATCAGATGGCGATGGTGTTTATCGGTGATGGCAGCTCTGCCTGGGCAGAGGACAGCTGCTCACTCACACATTAGGAGGAAGGGGAGTTCGCACCTCCAGAAAAGCCACAAGGAGAAAACCTTGGCTAACAGGAGACCCCCTGGTGACCTCCTGGCCTTCCTGCACCTCTTCTCCAGGTTCCACTCCTGGGACCTGTGCTGGCACCCCTCGAGTCTCCCATGCCAGCTGGCTGGGGATTACTCCCTGCCCCTTGCTGCCCTCCGTCTGTCTGGCTGGCCGGAGCAGGCTGGGACGGGTTCTCTGCCGGGGACACTCCTGCCCCGCCACGCCACCGCTGACAAGTGCTGACTTTTCCTCCCCCTCGCCTGGCCTTCCTGAACAGGCCGCCTGTGTTCGGGGCTGGGAGGGGCTGGGGGGAGGCACTGTGACGCCTCTCATCCTGGCCAACGTGGACGCCTTCAGGGCAGGCAGAGGGATGGAGCCTGGGGTGGCAGAGCTGGCTGCTAGGACCGGTGGATCTTCACAAGCAGCCTCTACCTGGCCTGGGGGAGCGAGGCCCCTAAGGATGGTATGAACTAGCCTAACCATAAGCTGGTCAGCAAGAGAGAATCCTTCCAAGTCTTACCTCTGCACAAGGCAGGTTCCAGAGCTGGGGGTTCTGAAAGGTTTGGGGGTTTCTGATGTCTCTGAGAATCTGAGCAAAACTCTGCACCCTCTCCCAGTCACACTGTATTTTGCAGACAATTTCTGGCGTCTGCAAACCCCCCACCCCACCCTTTCTTTTTCCTGGGGACTTTCTGAAAGAGCTGCCTTCCTGATGTGGTGGCCGGACCAGGGAGTGTCCCCAGAAGGCCCACAACAGGAATCTGGGGGAGGCTTCTTGACGCCTCATTAAAACATTCCGAAGAAAACCCAAATTCCCGGGAGGGTTCAGCCCCCTCCTCCTGCTCTGTCCACAGGCGCTCCCAGAGCTGCGGGTGGAGGGGTGGGGGTGTTTAAGGGCAGGTGATATAAAAAGCTTCAACAAATCAATACCAAAAAAAAGACAAATAACCCATAGAAAGAGGGGTAATGGCTCTGAGCAAGCTCTTAGAAGATGGACCATAAACCAATGTACAAGTCCAGAGGCTCACTAGTCATTAGCGAATTAATGTGACAAGAGACATTATTTCTCATGTCATTCTCATTAAAATGACAAGAGACACCAGGCAAACATGAGGAAAAGAATCTTCAGACCATCCCTTGAAACGGAGGGTATGCATTAGAGGCCTGCTGGTCACTCCTAGGGCTGAGTATAAACCCGCACGGGCATTTTCGAGGGCCGTTTGGCCATGTCTCTTGAAGTAAAAAAAAAAATATGCATGTTCTCAGACCCAGCAATGACAGGATCTAGAAATATCCTACAGGGAAATGGTTACACAAGGACACAGGAGGGCATTTCAAGGGGCTTCCCTGCCACCATCTGACATCTCTCTCTCTCTCACACACACACTTGAAAATTATGCAGAAACGATCTAAATGTACATTTCAAGGGACTGCTAACGAATCTCAGGCTTTGGAAATACTACACAGCATTAAAAAAGGCATTTATATTTACTGACATGAAGGTCTCCAAGATACACCTTTAAGTAGGAAAATGCATATGGCAGAGCCCTTATCTACAAACTGCCATCATTTATTAAAAAACAAACAGAAAATGACAGACTAAAACTGTCTACTTTGTATGAACACCAAAGGGACCTTTTTGGAGAAAAAGCTCTAGGAGAACATCTCCCACCCAGACTGTTTTTTTAAAAAAGATTTTTCTCTAGGATGGAGAATGGGGTTTGGGAGGAATCAAAGTTAACATCTCTTTAATCTTTATTACTTGAATCTTCTATAAGAAAGAACACATTCAAGTATAGTTCTGAAATTAAAATAAGAAAATAAAAGTAAAATAGCCAAAGGATTCTACTAGAAAGAAAGAAGAAAGAAAAGGAGGAAAAATGAAACCAGAGGGAGATATAGGGGTCTCCTGCCAGCAGAAGCCCTCACCCTATTTTGGAGGAAGAAGCTCAGTGCAGGTGTTTGAAGACCTGAGTTGAAATCCAACCTGGGGCACAGACTCACTGTGTGACCTTCAGGGCCCTTTCCCATAAAATGGGTGGATGAACAGATGGAATGAGAAAAGACTTGTGATGGTTTCTAGCTCAGAATCTGGGGATAGCCACTGCTCAATACACAGTCAGTTCCCTGCTGACCTTCGGCGCTCCCACTGCAGTTTCTCCCTCACAATGTGCATGCGGAGGGTATCCTCAGGATGAAACACCCCCAAGGACAAGGCCACCCCTTTCCCCGCTCCCCCATTCAAAATCTGCTGGCCCATCTCTTCCTCCAAACGTCAGCCCACCTGATCCTCAACCTTACAGCTACTCTTCTCTGGCACAGAAAAGATGGAAGACACACAAGAGGGACCAGCTGAGTCTGGCCACAGCCAGTGTCCTCCCACTGGGAGACCTCTTCATCCTGCAACTGTGAGGTCCCTGGCCTGGGGCCAATTGGGTGGGCAGTATGTCAGTTTGGTGATGGGAAGCTATCTGCTGAGGATGAAGCGATATCCACTGGGTGTAGGAGAGGATGTAGGCAGACTGAGTTTCTTGCTGGCTCCAGCTGAGCCCAGGGGGCCCACAGGCTGTTGGGGGAACCCTCAGGCCATATCCTCTATCCCCAGAGCCAGGGAAGATTCAATGTACTCATGTCCTGTGTGTCAGCCACAGATGTTCCAATAAGGTCCCAGGGTAGACCCAGCCCTGGTAACCTTTCTCTTTCCCTGCCCTCAGCTGTGGGCCAGGGCTAAGCCAGGCAAATTCTTTGCATGTACCTCAGCTTCCCTGGAAAACAGTGAGTCCCCATGGGTCCCTGATAGAGGCACAGGGCTTGAACACGGTGGACACGCAACAGATAATGGTTGTTATTGGTTGTGTGAAGGTCAGTTAAAGGAGACAAAAACAAAACCCTTTCTCAGAGGGTTGTTGCAAAGATTGAACTAGCTAATATTGTAAAGAGCTTAGAACAGTGTTTGGTAAGTAGACAGCAGTACAGAAGCATTTATTAAATAAAAACAAGCAAAAAAAAAACAGACTTGGGTGCAAGTGTGACCACAAATACACAACACATATGTATGCACAACCATGCTCCTGCAAGTCACGTGCAGACCCACAGCCTCAGACACACGTGAACTCACACAAGGACTCGGACACTCACACTCACACAGACCCAGAAAATACCACACTCCAAGTCCCACAGATATACTGTCTTAGAGACACAGATATACTCACAGGTCACCCACGCCCATGACCCCGTCTACTCCCCAACGGTCGCTTGCNAAGTCACGTGCAGACCCACAGCCTCAGACACACGTGAACTCACACAAGGACTCGGACACTCACACTCACACAGACCCAGAAAATACCACACTCCAAGTCCCACAGATATACTGTCTTAGAGACACAGATATACTCACAGGTCACCCACGCCCATGACCCCGTCTACTCCCCAACGGTCGCTTGCACACATGCATGTCCACAGACCACGCTGGCTGGCTCTGCACAGTGGCTATGCTCACCACCTTGGAAGGGGCTCTGGGAAAGGTGACCCTGGCCCGAGAGGAGGCTGGGAAATAGCTCTGGACCCTGGCGTTCACCAGGGTTTTGCAGCACACCTGCATAGGGTGCTGATCACCTCTGAACTTCGGTTTCCTCATCGACAAATCCTTGTATGCAGCGATGTCTCTGGCTTTGGGGTGCCATGCTGTGTGGGCATGGACAACATGCCCACATGTGAATGGGATGTGCTAGAGCCAGCAGAGAAGAGGAGAGCTGCAGACTGGGGAATTCTTAGGCAAACGTTTCTTTCTTGGTGTCTTTTTACAGGTAGGGAAACTGAGGTGGGGACAAGGACAGCACAAGGTTACACAGGCTTTGGCAGAACTGGAGGAATCTAAGAGCTCCCGCCTTCCTACCTGGGGCTCCCTCTGGACAGGGAGCCGGGCAGGAGGGGGCCCCTGCCTGTCTCTCTAGAAGGCAAATACCCGCACCTGGGAGGTGAGGGGGAGCAACTGGGGCCTTGAAGTCAGAAGCACAGGTGGACAGTCTCCTCAGCAACGGCTTGTCCCCCGAGACAGGGCTGCTGTGGGATCCGACTGACGCCCCAGGAAATGATCCCAGACCTGGCCCAGAATGAGGAGGGTACTCACGCTTCGTGCCTCCAGCCCTGAGCCCCTGCCAGTCTTTCCCTATTTTTCTTTGCTATTCTTGGCCTATCTACTCCTCTTGCCCTGGGGAGCGCTCACTCCTATCCTCTTTGTCTCTGTCTCTCTCTTCTCTCTGTCTAATCTCATCTCCTATTCTGTCACTTCTTCCCCCCCTGGCCCCCTGTTGGCCTCTGCTCTCAGGAGGGTACAACGTGGGTCCCCTCACGCACCCGATCGAGTTTCCCTTGTGGGAGTGTTTTGTGAGGTCAGTCTCCTTCAGGGGATCTCCATCCCTCCTCCATATACCACACCATACCCGCCTCCCTGGGCAGACATCTTCCAATCTGGGTGAAGCTGGACATGATTGCAAGCATGCGTGTGTGTGTGTGCAATGGTGCAAACTGGAGGGGGTCCCTGAACCCTACCCCCTGACTTCAGACCAACAGCCCTGTGTCCCAGATTGCAAACAAAACTTGCAGAAAACACAGGCCCCCAGAGCAAAGTCTGTGGGATCCTACCTCAGGGCCAAAGCCCAGTCTTCTGCTAGATCACACTGTCATCTTCAAGGGAGACACAGAGCAGAGATGCTCTCAGAAGCAGAAGACAGGGGAACCCCAAACACAGATTTCCAGACCTGGGACCCCAACCCCAGGCTTCAGAAATAAGGAAACCTTATAGGCATCTGCAACCCAGAGTCCAGACATCCTAGAGACAGCAGGCACCAAGGATCCCAGGCTGGAGGGGATCCCCACCCAAAGTTCAGATTATTGGGGAGAACTCAAGCCTCTGAGCCCTGGACACACACACCCCCCTCCAGGTAACCCAGACCAAGCCCGAAGCCTGTCTGGGAGTGTGAGCGGGTAACTTACCAGCGCGTATGCGGAGCTGAGCACCGGGCAGCAGAGCAAGAGCGCCAGGCCGGGCGCGATCCGGGCGGCCCCCATCGCCACCGCCTAGGGCCCCGTCCCTCGGGGCAGCCGCCGCCGCCGGCCCTGGTGGTGGTGGTGGTGGTGGGGTACAGAGCTGCGTCAGGCTGGGCTGCCCCGCCCACGCCACGGCCTAGGGGACCCCGGAGGCCCGGCGGCCCGAGGCCCCGGGGCCCGGCGCGGGGCCCATGCGCGGAGGGCTAGCGAGCGAGCGCAAAGGAGAGAGAGAGAGGGAGGGAGGAAGGGAGGCAGCCGGGGGCCGGGCGGGCGGCGGGCGGGCGCCGAGAGCTGCGGAGCTGCCCGTCTGCCTCCGAGCGGAGAAATCACATCCATATGGCCGGGCCCCCCGCCCCCGGCCCGCCCCCCGCCTCCCCCCCCACCACCCCGCGCC
>SJYA01002755.1:447047-484787 GCA_006410615.1 Neotragus moschatus
CCGCAACGTCCTTTGCCCCACAGCCAGCTCCAGAAGCCATTCCTGACCCCGGGAGCAGAGCTGGGTCCCAGATGGAAGGGTGGCCACCCCCGCCCCTCCCACTCAGAGCTCCACATACATTTTCCAATTTAAGCATGACCACAGAGGGCTATTTGGGGGTGGACGGGGGCAAAGAAGTGATGACCTAGCAGAGAGAGGAGTGGGATGGAAGAAAAAGGAAAGTATTTTGGAGGGTCAGACCTCATAAAGCCACTCCTTTGATCAGATGCCTTTCTGTGGCTCTCCTGAATCAGATCACTTACTCCTCAAATGCTTGAGTCCTTATTGTGTGTTGGGCTGGCTTCAGAGGCTTGGACACCCTGCCTTTGGGAGCCACTTCCCTACAGTCCCCACTGCCTCGGAGTTCCCATTGACTGAAGTCTCTGCCCCTTACTGCCGGACTTGCCCTCCTCTTCATTGCTTGGTGGAGGGGTTCATATGCTCTTCAGTGTCCCCTTTTCTTCTAGGTCTTCCTACATCTGCTTCTGTGAGGCCTCAGATTCTTGATTCTTGCCCCTCTCTTGACAGACTGCAAGCCCTGAGAGCAGGGACTGGGTCATCTCTGTGGGTCATCTCCCAGCCCTTATCTCATCCTGTATCTCTAGGGGAGAGGAGAATTATTTACTGGAGCTTTGGACTGCCTCTTGCCTCTCTTATCGCTCAGTTGCTATGGAGACGGCCTTCCTCTTCTGAGCCTCAGTTTCCCCATGAGGAGGGAGGGAATCCTAGGATCTCAGAAGGAGCCTCCTCCAGCCTTTGGACACATCTCTTGTCCTGCGGTGTTAGAATGTTCTCCAGGGAGTCTTATGAGAGTAAACCTGATGGATTGGGGTAGGGGAAGTGTTAGTTGCTTAGTCATGTCGGAATCTTTGTGACCCTGTGGACTGTAGCCTGCCAGGATCCTCTGTCCATGGAGTTCTTCAGGCAAGAATACTGGAGTGGGCTGCCATTCCTTTTTCCAGGAGATCTTCCCAACCCAGGGATCAAACCTGGATCTTCGGCATTACAGGCAGCTTCTTTACAATCTGAGCCATCAGGGAAGCTAGGGAACAGCCAGAGGGGCTGGAGTCCAACTCCCAGTAGGAGACTGAAGCTTGGGCGGCCTGGGTCTGCAGGGAGTGTCCACTCCAGTGCTCCAGGCTAGACCAGCCCAGCTGAACCTGTGGCCTCTGTCCTCAGTNCATTACAGGCAGCTTCTTTACAATCTGAGCCATCAGGGAAGCTAGGGAACAGCCAGAGGGGCTGGAGTCCAACTCCCAGTAGGAGACTGAAGCTTGGGCGGCCTGGGTCTGCAGGGAGTGTCCACTCCAGTGCTCCAGGCTAGACCAGCCCAGCTGAACCTGTGGCCTCTGTCCTCAGTACCTCAGTAGGAAGATGGGTTTGGGGAGACCCCAAGGCCAGCACAGGGCTGTGGAAGGGGAGAGGGCTCCTGGCTGGAGCAATTGATGGTTTCTCTTGGTTCCTGACCCCAAACTGCATCTACATTGATTGTGGGGATTTTGAGCACACTAGGTGGGAAGTGGGCTGGAGGAGGGGCCTGCTACCCCCACCGGAGACCAAGACTTCAGAGGAGTGGGGCTTACAGGCAGGCAAAAGTCCCAAGGGGCACAGGAGTCCCCCAGACCCTCCTCTGTTATCTGCAGCCTTGGATGAGCTCTGTATTCATGCAGAATTCCAGCCGATTGTTCCCTTGTTGACTTGGCGCTAAGCTCTAAGCTCCCTCAAAGAAGCTCCAGCCTTCTCTGAGGCACTGTGACCTGGGCAAGGGGCAAAGGTTGGTGCGAGTAGGGGAAGGAGACCCATGTCGAAAAATGCCCCAAACTGACTCCTGGAGGGGCTTGTGTGTCTGCCGAGCTAACCCAAATTCCATTGTACAGGGTGGGGAACACTGTGGTCTCCAGAAGGGAAGTGTCTCCAGTAGTCAGTGAGGGGCCAGGATCGGAACGGGGGTCCCCTGCTGGCTCTGATAACCAATCCCAGAGCCTGGATCATCTTTGGTTGGGACGTAATGCTTTGATATTCCCAGCACTCCATCCATCACCCCCAAAACAGCTTCTCCAGCCAGCCAGGCTGCAGACTTCTCAGACACAGTCTCTGACCGTTAACCCTGGCTCCGGAATATAAGCGGCTTCCTGGAGCCAAGGGTCTCAAATCTAGATTTTGCAGAGAGCTGGGGGCTGGGTGTCCTCTCTCTGTCTCTGCTCCAGGCTCCCACACTTGGAGGTCCCTGGGCTGGTTTGAGGGGGTCACTGCGCATTCCTGGGCATTTGTGAGTCTGAATCTGCCGTGGTCTCCCTGCAGCTCTGCAGCCCAGTGCAATGGTCCCTGCCTGTTCCCCGTCATCCCCTTCGCCGTCCCACTGCCTGCTCTGGAGTCCAACATCTGGGAAAGTAACGGATCGGGAGCCTTCCAGAGAGTCCTTTCCCACGAGAGCCGAGCTCTGACCCCGGTCCTTATCTGGTCTGGGCGTTCCAAGAACAACACAGATGCTAAGGCTCGCAGGCCCCGAACCTGGGGATGCTGACCTCCCTAGGCCCAGCTGCTCTGCTCTGGCCTCTGTTTCCCTCTGTGAATGGGGTGGGGGTAGGGATGGCTCTCCAGGGGTTCAGAGGGGAGGCCATGGAAAGATTCCAAGATTGTGGACACACACGCTCAAACTCACATGCATGTGCACTCACACTGCCCCTCAGACCTCATCAGGCAGGCCTGCTATGGGGCCCTCATCGCTCTCACCCTCTGCCTTTCTCCTACTTCCCAGAGCTTCTAATTCCCACCCAGAGCTCTTCCTACACCACGAGTTTGAAGGTGGGAGGTGTTAGGGGTGTGTGTATGCAAAGGCACGTGAATGAGTGTACACTCGTGTGCAAAGGGCAGGTGTGGGCAAAGGGTATGTGCACCTGGGTATGAGGGTACGTGCAAAGGCATCTACAGAGTGTGAGGGTTTGTGTTTAAAGGTGTGTGCTTAGGAGTGTGCCAGTTCATGGTCCGAGCACCTGCGGGCAGGCTTCCTGAGTGACTGTGAGCACGTGTGAGTGCATCAGTGCACGCACGCACTTCGTTCTGATTCCAGTCGGCCCCAGAGTTGATAGAAAGGGATCAGGTGGCTTGCGGAGGGGCATCCAGGGACCGGTGGGTGGCTTCAGACAGACACAGACACACAGTGAGGGTGGTTTAGCCTGACCAGGGGACCCTGTGAATGTGTGTGTGTGTGTGTATGTGTGGTGTGTGAATGCGCATGTGTGTTGTACTTCAGACATAAATACAGCGGGTGGGCGGGCCACAGATACATAAATACCCACACCGGCAGGTACGGGAATTGACCCTAACTATTCCTGGCCGGGGGCTGGGGCCATTTTTAATGCAGCTCCACACCCTTGAGCCACAGAGGGTGTTTGTGTGGCCACTGGAGGCAAGGACACAGCTGGTGCTAGGTAGGGTGGGGTGGGGACAGCCAGGGTCTGGTGGGGCCACCACCACTAGGTGCGGCCTGCAAGTGGACGGGAGCAGCCCTCCCAGCCACCACTGCCTCGGCTTCTCCCACCCCCACCTCAGCTCCCGCCACCATCCCTGTTCCCTGCCCTGCGGTCCCGTCACTGCCTCCCTGTAGCGCCCACCCTACCCTCTCTTCCTGCATCCCAGTTTGATGAGCACTTCTTGTCCACTTGGTGCTACCTTTTGGGGAGTGGAAGGGAAGGATGAATCTGCCTTATACTCGGCGCAGGGCTGAGGTTGGGGGCCAGAGGGCTGTGTGCACTCGCATTGTCTGCAGGCTCTGGGCAGCTCCATCCTGCTCTGGACGCTCCCTTTGTCTCTGGCCGACCTCAGCGACCCTCCCGCCCCTCTCCCCACCTCAGGGTCGTTGGGTCCGTCCCCACCTCTCTGTCAGCCTCTGTGGCTCGTCTCTGCCGCAGTCAGGGTCCCCATCTCCAGTTTCTCCATGACGGCCCAGGGGAGCTGGTTCCTCCCCACAGCCAGCGTGAACTGTTTGCTTGAGACAGTTGGTCCATCCAGTCAAACAACCACCCAATTCAGACTTCTTGTCTGACTGACAGGGTTTTTTTTCCCCCCTGCTAAATTTACTTGCATTTTTGACTGAATTGGCCATTCAACAGAGGTTGTGTCCACATGCCCCTACCCCGCCCCACACCAACAGATGAACGGGCTCCCAGATGGACATGCACACAGATCCAGGCACGCCCAGGCATGCTTCTTACACACGTGGGGTCACAGCCTTGTGTAACACGCGTGAGCACACGAGACAACATATGCCCACAAGATCTCACCCCGTGTGTGTTCCCATCTTCGTGCACACAGGGATGCGTTTTGTCACACACACAGACTGCACCATCTACCCGTTCACACACGTTCATACCTCATGCCATGGGGTCAGCGACTGTACCCCCTCGGACCCCTTCTGGGGCAATCTTGGGGAGATGGAAACCTGGGCAGAGCCCCCTTCCAGTAGCAGCCTGGGGCAGCTGGCCCCTCTCCCCTGAGGCCAGCTCACCCTCCTTCCTCCGCCCTCCGCCTCTAAGTGGTCATCTCGGGCCGCTGCTGAGCCCCTGCAAGCCTCAGTAGCAGCTCCCAGACCCTGATCCTAAAAGGGGACTCTTTTTTTTTCTTCCAAGGACAATAAATATTTGCTCTTTGGGAAACTGCTGGTGGGAGGGTACAGGGTTTGGCCCAGCGGCGGGGAATGTCCAGGGCAGTTCAGGGAGGCCGCAGGCCATGCTGGGGGAGGGGCCGAGCCCCTCTAGAAGCTCCACCAGCAGGGAAAACGGAAGAACCAGAGCTAGGCTGCACCTCACTCCCTTCCCTGGGACCCCAGCATCAATGCTCTGTTTCCTCCATCCCTTTGCTTAGCATGTTGGCACCCTCTTCTATCCCTCCCACCTGAGACTCCTCTCCCTCAAACCTTACCCTGTGAAAGCTGTTTTCCCACTCCCATTCATCTTGTCACCTCCCCCCACCCCTTTCTCACGCACTCAGATTTCCAATCTACCTCCTTAGACCAGCCGTTGAGGGCAAGGCTGATGTCCCCCCAGGCTGGGCTCCTGATAGCAGAGCACACTCCCCAAAGTGGACCCCTGCAGTCAAGGCTGCGCCCTCCTGCAAGGAGAATCAGCCTGGACAACAGTGTCCCCCGCCCTGTCCCCCCTGAGGCGCTGGTCCCTGGAGGCTGCCTCCCGCCCACCCCTCCCTCATCCTCAATTGGGCTCCCAAATATAGCGGCCGTGGCCACAGCCGGCCAGGACACCACAGCCCCAAGCGTCAGTCCTGGGCCAGGATCAGAGGGGCAGGAGCTGATTATAGGTCCCTGGGCCAAACCCAGGGCTTGCCTGCCAGCCCGCTGGGCCCTGCCACCCCCACCCCCAGAACCACAAGTTTGGAGCATCTGGTCCCCGTCAGCACAGTGGGCAGAGGGAGGGGCCTGAGGGGTGTGTTTGGCCCGCAGAGGACAGAGTTGTCTGTGTGTGGTGTGGGGGTGGCGGGGATGGGCTCATCACTGCTCAGGGCCAGTGACTGTCCTCCGACTCAGGATCACTGGGCCCCACTTACGGCCATTGTACAGATGGGGAAACTGAGGCCCAGAGGAACCAGGCCTGGCCAGGGTCGGTTGCAAGAGCAGCAGAAGTCTCCGGCCTCCCCCTTGGCCGCTGCTTCCCATCTTTCAAGGCCTGGGGCTGTGCCTCCGGGAAGCAGGCCACATCCTGTTGGTGGCAGAGCAACCCTGCTGGGAAGTCCTCCCTGGAGTCAGACTTTCACCCAAGGCTCCAGGAGCGTGGGATGGCGCACAAATTCCTCTCCTTCTCCGGGTCCTCGTGGCTGCCTCGTGCTGCCTCTAGCCAGAGAGGCTGGGCAGCGCCTCCCGCCCCTCCTGGGGCCTCGGTCCCCTCATCTAAGCAGCTGGGCAGGGACTAGGGGCTCTGCGTAGGGTTCATGTTTATGCGCTCTCAGCACCTTTCGATGAGCGCACATCTGTGTGGGTACACGCGTGTGCCCTGGTGGGTGACTGCCGCCCACAGGCCTGCCCCCGCCCAAATGGGGTCCCCGGGACCTGCTGCACAGCAACATTTGACCTACTTCTAAGGCTCTGGGTCTGGCCCAGGCCGCGTTCTTGACTCCTCCGGGAAGTTTGGGCCCGCGTCCCAGCCCAGGGGCCGCGGGCCAGGAGAGGCGGTCCTGGGCGGGCCAGGGCGGCCTGCGGAGCCTGCGGCCTGGGGCACAGAGCACGTGGGGAGCCCGACCCCCCTTCCCTCCCTCTGGTTCCTGGACCCCAGGGACAGCCAGGCCTTACCCATCCCTCCCGCTCCCCACTCTCCACTGCTCCCTGCATGTGGCCACCATATTCTGAGCTCACTAATTGGCTGTGACAGGATGAGGGACATTCCTTAAGCCCCTCTGAACACTGGCAGGAAGGTCTGCCAAGCTCTCCCCCTCTGCTGTTTGCCGGAGTCCACCCCTCGCCAGCCCCGCCCTTGTCTACACCGGGCAGCAGGCAGTGTCCATCTGGAAAACCAGTGGCCCCTTTCGCGGGTCTGGGTTCTGGGGTCTAGGTTTGGGTTTATGGGTCTGGAGTCTGGGTTTCCAGTAACTAGGTCCTGGGTATTGAGTCCTGGATCTGGACTCTGGCTTCAGAATCTTGAGTCCTTGGCCTGGGGTCTGGTGTCCAGATATCAGGTCTGGATTGGACACCCTGGGTTTTGGGGTCTGGGTCCTCAGAGTGGCGGCTGGTTGTGGGTTCGGGGTTTCAAGATCTAAGTTTGGTCAGATCCTGAGGCCTGAGTCTGGGGTCTGGGCTTGAAATTCCAGGCTCCAGATTTGGATTCTTGGGGTCTGAGGTGGGATCCTGGGTTCCAGGGTTCGGGTTCAGGATCCAAAGACCAATTCCTGTCCCTTCTACGCCCCCTGCTGGCTGGTCATCATGGGCAGGCTTCGGGCTCTTGAGGGGAGTCTCAGAATCGATGGGAGTGTCCTGAAGAGCAGGCCTAAGCTGAGGGGGTGGCAGGTGGGTTGAGGGGCAGCTGCTGGCTGCACTGCTGTCTGGGGCGCCCCGGCCGACATCAGAACTGTTGCTCCATCAACAAATGTCCCCTGGCCCTACTCCAGGGATAGGGTGTGGCCAAGCGTTCCAGTCTTCCTGTGAGAGGTCGGTAAATTGAGATGTTTCGGACGTCGGCTCACCCAACATTTATGGAGTGCCTACTGTGTACTGCAGACTCTGTTTGAGACCCTGTGGATATACACCCCTGGAAGACCAAAAATTCTTCCTATGCCAGCTGACATTCAAGGGCACACGTAAGAAACAAGGGAACAGCCTCATGTTAGGGTGCAAGCATGGGAGCTCGGGGTGGAGCTGGTCCAGAGCAGTCTGAAGAGGCTGCCAAGTGGAGGTGACGTCTCACTGAGACCTGGAGGTGACAAGGAGCAAGCCGTGGCCAGGGTCCTAGACAAGGACACCAGGAGGAGGGAATGGCAAAGGCATGGGGGCTGGAAAGAACCAAGAAGGAAGCCAGTGTGGCCAGGGGTCTCCTTCCTCTCTCCATGGGCCCCTCAGAAGTCGGGGCCCACGTATTCCTCAGCTGCGGGGCGGGGGTGGGGGGAAGTAAGGTGGCTGCCCCCAGAGAGGGCTCTGGAATGTGCCATCTGCATTGGATGGGCCGCAGCTCAGATACTGGAGCTGGGGGAGTCAAAGGAGAAGGATCCAGACTCCCTCTCTTCCCACAGGCTCTGCCAGGATCTTGTCTGCTGGGCCGTCATTCCCGAAGGGCATGGCACGCAGGCTGGGGCTTGGGAGAGAGACGCGAGCACCAAGACTTGTGTGGCTTGTCTTTATTCTCCAGGCCTGTCTCTCCCTGTCATAAAGCCCCTGCCCCTGTTCACCTACCTGCCCACTGCCACCTGCCTGCCCCGCTTTCCTCCTGTCCTCCAAAGTCCATCCTGCTGGAAGTCAAGGGGGCTGATCCCTGCAGAGTCCCTGCTGGGGGCTGGGCATTAGTAATGGGTTGAGAATGGCCCTGTGGGGAGAGTCTGGGCACCACTGCTCCCAGGAACCAGAGCTCCGACAGTCAAAGGCCCAGGTCTGGACCTCCACTTGAGTCCTGGGGAAGGAGTGGAGGATGGCTCTGTACATGATCTCCCCACTGCAGGACCGTATCTGCTCTGGGCTTGAGGGAAGGGGACCAAGAGCCCCCTTGCCCGACTCCCTCACCAGGCAGAGGAAGGCGGTGCTGTGTGGCTCCGGTGGGCTTGCTGAGTCTGTGCACCCCGTCACANGGAAGGAGTGGAGGATGGCTCTGTACATGATCTCCCCACTGCAGGACCGTATCTGCTCTGGGCTTGAGGGAAGGGGACCAAGAGCCCCCTTGCCCGACTCCCTCACCAGGCAGAGGAAGGCGGTGCTGTGTGGCTCCGGTGGGCTTGCTGAGTCTGTGCACCCCGTCACAGACCTGGGACCCAAGCCTCAAGCAGGCCCATGTCACTCATCTCCTCCCGTGCTCCCTGGTGTTGAGTGGTTTCCGGAGGATGGCAGTTGTGTACAGATGGATCAGCGCACTTGGGGGTCTGGGCATCTCTGTGTATGTCCGCCATGTTCCCCCCACGATGAGTGAAAGAGGGTTGGATAGTGTCTTGTTGGCGGTGCCTGTGGGTGGCTGGACTCTCCGTAGGACGCCCAGAGTCAGTTGTCCTGAGGTCAGCAGAGAGCTCTCTCTCTGTATGTCCCCCTCTGTCTGTCTTCTCCTCTTGTGGTATTTCTGACTGGTCTCTGAGGACCCTCCCCCACCCCTTTCTTTCTCAATACTCTTGCCAAACATCTGGAAGAAAAGTGAAAAACTTGCCTCTCCCCCAGCGCCGGATGCTGTCAGATTTCCAGATGTGGGCGTTCTGTCTTCCAGATGAGGGGAGATTGTCCTGTGTTCCAGCAAGGAGGGGACCCGGCCCCACCCCTGGGCCGCTGTCCCCCCCTCACCAGGAGCCCGAATGATAGGATGAGAGGGGACCTGGGAAGAGGGGACCGCAGGAAGACCTGGGGGCACCCAGGTGGAGTGAATCCTCCCCTCGAGCTCTACCCCCAGCACCTCCCTACACTCGGGAAATCCCCGGGGGCCTGGGGGGTGGCAATGCCTCTGAAGTTTCTATCAAAGGCTCCAGGCATTTAAAAATAACAGGGAACACCTCCTTCCCCCGCCTCCCCCCGCCCCAGCACAGACTCCCGGCAAGGAACGGAGCCCAATGTGTTTGCAAGATGTCCCAGCGCTCTGAGTTCTGTGCCTGGAAGGGCTTCCTGCCACCTCGGCCCTCCCATCTCTCCCAAGGGTCACCCAGCCAGGCTGCCCAATGTCACCGCCATCCGCCGAGGGCTAGCACTTCAGGATAGCACTAGGGGGTAGGATAAGGTGGGGCGCCCCGGGCAGGGGCACCCCTCCCAGCCCCCTGGGGTCCTTCAGAGACACAGACCCTCTCAGGGCCCCAGCTAAAAGGTTGGCAGAGGGCAGCCTGGGGCAGTGGGACCGGGAGGGTGCAGTGAGGCCACACCTTGAATATGCCAACCAGAGGAGGGGCGAGGGCAGAGGGTATATGGTGTGTGAATGAGGGTCTGGTGGGGAGCAGGCCCTGAGGTGTGGGGGAAAGGGGGTCATGGAAGAGGGGCCATAGGAAGCTAGGTAGAAACCAAGACGCTGACCTCGGGGCCAGGTAGGTGATGAGGCAGGAGGCGGTGGACGCTATTGGGCTACTGAACCGGGCTGGATGACGGCCCTCGAGGGAGCAGACCCTCTTTTACTGCCATTTAGGGTATTCCCAGAGCCAGGGGCCGCAGCTGCCAGCGAGCCAGACGCTCACACAGACACAATAAACACCCAACCCAAACACACAGAAGCAACACTCACGGACTGGAATGGGCCCCACAGAGACACAGACCCTTCTACCAGAGATACGCAGAGACCCTCCCCACTACATGCAAACACTCAGACAAACAGACAACGCACGTGGACAGACACAGCCCTCCCTCTCCACCTCCGTGTAGACACAGGGAATTCGAGGTGCAGATGGGAAGTGTAACCCAAGGGGTGCCCTAAGGTAATCCCCGTCCTTCGGCATCCAGCACAACACCCAGCCTGCCCTGGGTCCATCCTCCCGCACCTGTTCAGTTTATTGGCCTCCCAAGGGACAGCAAGCCCTTATGTGTGTGTGTGCGTGTGTGTGCTTTTCGGGGTATGCGGGCTGAGCAGTGGCCTCTGTCTACCCTTCCCCCTTCTCTCCTCAACAGGTGACTGGGAGGCCTGGAGAGCCCTCCCTCTCCCCCACCCATTCCTGAGCTTGAACAATGCCCTCCCCAGGCCCCAAAATAGCCCCTGAGTCTATCCAATGTCCTTTTATGGTCCTGTCCCCATTGTGCCCTGCAGGGGTGGGGCTGGGGTCATGAGGTATCCAGGCAGGATAAAGGCCAGTTGCAGGAGGCTCACCTACCCTCCTCTCGGCTTCCTTCTCTCCACCCTCGCCTCTGTGCTCACAGCCTCCATGGCTCCCAAAAAGCCAGATCCCAAGAAGGATGAGGCCAAGGCAGGCGCCAAAGCAGCTGCCGCTGCAGCTCCCGCACCTGCACCCGCACCTGCACCCGAGCCCTCCAAGGAAGCTGAGTTTGATCCCTCCAAGATCAAGGTGGGTGCGGAGGCCGTGTTTTAGGTAGGAAGGGAAGGGTAAGTAAGTGAATCCCAGAGTGGACCTACCCAGTGGAAGAGTGGGCTCCAGAAAGTGAGTGCTGAGCTCTAGCTGGAAGCTTCAGCATCAGGATGGCTGCAGCAGGAGAGACGGTGGTCAGACAGCAGGCAGGACTGCCCCAGTGTTGCTGAAGGGGCTGTCTTTTTGGTGGTTGGAAACTGACTTTCCCTTGTCCTTCTCCTTGGACCTCACATCCTTGGGGAATCCTGGGCCCGCCAGTGTCCCCCACCCCCTTAGCCAGGCAGGGACTTTTCTTGTCACACGTGCGGTTTTAAGTCCATGCCAAGTCCTCTGGGGGGAGACAGGGTGGGAAGCAAAGAGAAGCAAGGCTCCTGCCCAGGCTGGGTCATGGTCACCCCTGCCAAGGTCCCTGAGCCCCAGAGCTGGTGGGGCCTCAGCTTTGAGGTGGTGACGCTGAGCCACAGTCTGGCTAGGTCATGGAGAAAGTTGGTAGTGGAGCTGTGACCAGTGGCCCCAGGAGCCCTTCCCCAGCTTGGCTCGGAAGTCTTTCTCGGAGTCTAAACTTGGAGAATGCACCGTGACTGCCACCTGCGGCATCCACATAGTGGCACGCACCCGGCGTCACGCCTGCGTCTGTTCTTGGCTGGCTACCGGCCACCGCTGTCCTGGCTGCTGGCAAAGGTGCCCCGTGGAGCCGTCCCAGCCCTTCAAGTTCCCCAGCAAGACTGCAGCCGGTCCTCACAGATCCACCTCCGCTTCCCAGATGGTGCCAGTGGTAAAGATCCTGCCTGCCAACGCAGGAGACACAAGAAACTCAGGTTCGATCCCTGGGTCAGGAAGATCCCCTGGAGGAGGGCATGGGGACCCACTCCAGTAGTTTTGTCTGGAGAATCCCATGGACAGAGGAGCTTGTGGGCTACAGTCCATGAGGCTGCAGAGAGTTGAACACGACTGAAGCGACTTAGCACAGCACACAGGTTCAGATCCCAAATCTGGTCCATCGCCGTCGCTGCTCTAAGGCTTGGTTTCCTCAGCTGTGAAATGGGACAATGAGCCCTCTTCACAGGCTGTCAGGAACCACTCACAGCAAGTGATCCCTGGAGTCGGCCCCCACCCCAGCCACCCTCAGACCCCAAGTGTGTATCCCACAGGCAGAGGGTTGAACAACCTCAGGGCCCATGGTGGCTTTTTGTGGTCTCCCTGGATCTGAGGTTGCACATTCGCCCTTGAGCAGAGGGACTCGTGAGGTGTCTCCTGGGAACCCTGCAGAAAGCCAGGCCAGGACCCCAGGGCACCTAATCTCGGCGGGCTTCCTGGTGGAGGGAGCTTTCAGGTGGCCAGAAACAACTTGGTCGGGTCTTCCCAACACAGGGTTGAGCTGGAGGGCTGGAAGGGGCAACCCATCAGGGTGGCTGGGCAGGATTCCGCTCTGTGCTAGGGTGCGCTGGGGCGGGGACTCCACAGGAGCCGCAGTGGGCGAGGTGCCAGTCAAATCCCCCTCCCCCAAGCTCCTTTCCCTGCTGTGCCCTTGACCTTGGGCTGAGTGACTGCAGTGATAAAAATAGACCTGGTATCAAGTGAGGAGGGGGAAACCGGGTCCCAGGAGACCTCCTGGCCTCAGGTGCTCCTGAGGCTGAGCTTTTGCAGTGGTCTTGCAAACGCTCAGCAGCCCCCTGCTGTGCCATGCTGGGGGCTGCCCTGGGCTTGCAGATGGGGGTGTGTGAGACTTAGGTGTAGGCGGGGCCAGGTGAGTGACAGTGCTCAGCCCTGAGGGCTGGGGGGGCAGACGCACGCAAACAGGTGCACACACAGGTGTGTGAATGCACACACACCCCTCCTGTAGATGAGCTCTTATGTTGCAGGGCTCTCTGGCCTGTACCCTCAGCCCAGCTCCTCCTGCCACCTGCCACCCCTTCCCAGTGAGATGAGGTACCCCCATCTCACATAGACAGACTTGCCCACTGGGCCCCAGGCCCAGCAGAGCTGGCAAAGCCAGTGTGGTTAGATCCTGTGGCTTCAGGCACATCTGTCCAGGACTAAGGGGTCTCAGGTAAGGCCCACCCTGGGATGGAGATTCAGGGCACAAGTCTTCCCTCCGCATCACTTCCCCGGATGAGGCCTAACTGGTGTCAGGTCTGGGTATGCACAGACTCAAGGCCGTCAGGTAGGACTGAGGAGGGGTAAGGAGGTGGGGGGCAGGAGTCAAGGTGGACAGCAAAAGGTCTTGGGCAGTGAAAGCTGGGATCCTGAAATGTAGACAGGTTGGGGCAACCAAGGGGTTGAGGCCCTGGCTGGCCATGGAGTGGAGTGACCAGAAGGAGGCCCCATCCTCTGAACCCAGCACTCAGAATTTGGGGGGGGGTCTCCTTTCAGATCGAGTTTACTCCGGAGCAGATTGAAGGTGAGTGTGTGTGGGGGGAGGTCTTGAGCCCTGGGGCTGCAGGGCTGGGTCCTGGGTCCCCGGGCTGAGAGTCCCGCCAGCAGTGCGGGACGAGTCGGGTGGGCTGCCTCTGGAAGTGTCCACAGCTCACGCCCCCTCCCGGCAGAGTTCAAGGAAGCCTTCATGCTGTTCGACCGCACGCCCAAGTGCGAGATGAAGATCACCTACGGGCAGTGTGGGGACGTGCTGCGGGCGCTGGGCCAGAATCCGACACAGGCCGAGGTGCTCCGCGTCCTGGGGAAGCCAAAGCAGGAAGGTGGGTGCGCTCAGCCTGAGATGTCCCCGGGGAGATGGCCATCGCTGGCGGGGGGGCAGGCAACGTGGGAATCTCCCCGCTGTACATTCCTCTGACACCCTCCCGTTGTCTGGAGGAGGACCTGGAGCCCAGCCTCGGGGGCTGCTCACAAGCAGCGACGGCTCCTGTATCATCTGGCCGCACGCCCATTAGCCAGGCTCCCTGGTCATCGGGGACTGACAGCAGCGCAGATCAGCCCCAGTGGAGGGGTGAGACTTGGCCTGGGTCTCCCACCTGCTCGCCCTGTCCCTCCTGGCCCCCGGGCATCCCTCTGGGGAGGGGGCAGGGCCAGCTGCCCTCCCCGCCTTGGCCAGAGACGGCTGCCCACTTTGTCCCAAGGAAGACTGAGACCCAAGCCCCCGCCGCAGATACAGAAGCCCCAGACAAGGTCACTGACTTGCCCAGTTGCTCTTGTCCCACCCCAGGTGGCGGGGAGAGTGGAGTCTGTAAGAAAAATAATGAGGTGCTAGAAAGAACTGCTCCCCGAAAGGAGAACAGAGGGGCTAGACAGCCCACAGTGGTGCCGCTGTCCCTACACACAGCAGAGGACCAGTCATGCATTTCTCAGCTGACTGTAAAGTGCCTGGTGGAGCGCTTGGTAAATGGCAGACTGGTGTGGAGTGCGCTGGGGAGCTGGGTGAGGGGAACAGGTCCTCGCTGTCAAACACGGCGAGGGGGCTGCCCGCCTCCCCCTCAGAGCCGGGTGCTCGGCCATCTCTCCACAGAGCTCAACTCCAAGATGATGGACTTTGACACTTTCCTGCCCATGCTCCAGCACATCTCCAAGAACAAGGACACCGGCACCTACGAGGACTTCGTGGAGGGGCTGCGGGTCTTCGACAAGGAAGGCAATGGCACAGTCATGGGTGCTGAGCTCCGCCACGTGCTGGCCACGCTGGGTGAGGGCGGCCTCCTCCCTGCTCCCAGCCCACCTTCCAGGGACACCTGGGAGAAAGCACGCTGTCCCCCGCCTGCTTCTCCCTTGTGAAATGGAGGGTGATGCCGTCAAGGTGCCTGCACAGCAGGAGATCTAGAAAATCTATGTGGGGGATTTAGAAATTTAGGTGGGGGATAAAGAAAGCCAGTGGGTGCAGCTCACAGAACTGGAAGGACTCTGGGGATGGGGCGAGACGGGATGGTGCACCCAAGGAGGGTCAATCAATCCAGTCCTGGTGTTTGTTGCCTCAAGGTCAAATTCCGGAGCTGAGAAGGTACTGTGCCTGCCTCTTGGGCATCCTGACTCCCACCATCAGGGGTCTGGCTGGCAGGGATGTCCCCTTCTCAAAGAGAATTTTTCCTACAGCAAATATTCATTGAGCTCAGATCGTGTCTGCTCAAAGTGACCCTTCCTGCATCAAATATTTATTGAGTGCAAATGGCCGCCCACTCCAGTGTTCCTGCCTGGAGAATCCCAGGGACGGGCGAGCCTGGTGGGCTGCCGTCTATGGGGCCGCACAGAGTCGGACACAACTGAAGTGGCCTAGCTGTAGCAGCAGCAGCGCTGTGTGATCAGCCCTGTGCTGGTAGCTGAGGTTATGCGTGTGTGTGTGTGTGTGTGTGTGTGTGTGTGTGTGTGTGGCTGGGGGGGTAGGAGGTGTGAGGCATATGCAGTGGGCGTTCCACTGGGGGGACCAGCACGGCACACAAAAGCACAGTCAGTAAAGGGAAGGGCCAGCCTTGTTTGGGCAGCAGTGGTGGCGTCTCTAGGGCTCGTCCCTGGTCATCCCCAATGTCCCCAGCTCTATCCTGTGCGTCCTCCCTGGTCTCCTCTTGATGGAAGGAGACCCACCAGCCTATTGAGGACAGGAGACAGTCTGTGCCGGGGACCTGAACACCAAGATGGCACTGTTATGGACGGAGTCTAGGCTCAGAGCGGGCACCAGGCTTGCACCCCAGGCCTTGTTCTTTTTGACTTGTCACTGATTCTCCTGGTTTCAGAACTGAAGGGTGACAGCTCAGGCTTCGGGGTGTACCAATCTGAGTCATGGGGAATACTGGAGAGACACACCTGCTGCCCAGAGGCAGTCAGGGGTCCCCCCACCCTTCACACCTCGACAGTGCTGACTCAGCTTCCCACTCCTGGTAGGTGAGAGGCTGACAGAAGACGAGGTGGAGAAGCTGATGGCTGGGCAGGAAGACGCCAACGGCTGCATCAACTATGAAGGTAAACTCAGCAGGCAGCGAGACTGCTAGGGGGAGGCACCGGGGTCCTAGGTCCCGCCCTTGGCTACCCAGGGCCAAACCCTGCAGCTCACTCTTTCCTTCTTTCCAGCGTTTGTCAAGCACATCATGGCCGGCTGAACCTCTCACCCCAGGTGAGGCCGCCCTACTCCTTTCCAAACCTGGGACCACTTTTGCCACTTCTGCTGATGTCGGTCCTGTGGTCCCCCTCCCGCCTCTTTCAGCAGCTTCCCGGCTGCCCCCTCCCCAGCCCCAGCAACGCCAATCCTCAGCTGACATCCCGCTGCCTGGCTGCCCCCTCTGCAGTAACCTGTGACCACCTTTGTTCTCAGGGAGCCCTGGGAGAGACGGCGCTGGGCCAGTTGTCTTCTATTCATGATGCGGACACCAGAGGCTTGGAGTTGTGAAGGGCTGGAGGGGAGCACAATGGAAAAGCCTACACAGGCTCTCTCTGCACAGCCCCACAGACCGCCCGGCAGGCCGTCATCACTGCCATCAGGCTACTTGGCCAGTGACTGCATCGCTGTCTCCGCCGCTGGGGCCTCATGAATAAATGGCTTCTCTACTTTCTCCTCCTGACTTCCTCGATTCCTTCTCCCTTTCTTTCTCTCCTTCCTTCCTTCTTGTTTTCTTTTTCTCCTTGGCTGTGCTGGGACTTCGTTGCAGCACACGGGCTTACTTGCCCACACCATGTGGGGTCTTAGTTCCCTGACCAGAGATTGAATCCATGTCTCTTGTGTTGGAAGGCAGACTCTTAAATCACTGAACCACCAGGGAAGTCCCCACCCTTCCCCTCCTGCCTTCTTTCTTCTCTGTAGCCCTTTGGCTGACTATAAAATATCTATGCGCCACACAGGGTGAGCTCTGGACAAACTAGGGGGTGGGGATCATTTTGAAAATCTCGCCTCCCAGCTTATCCCATAGAAACTGTGCCATCTGGTGTGCCAAACTCTCAGCGCCTCCCCACCAGGACGCCGGGCTGAGCTGGATGAGGACTGCCTCTCCTCTCCTCCCCCCCACTTCTGGAGATACCAGTCATGCGCTGGCCTCTAACACAAGGATGCCCCAACAGCCTGGGAGCCCTGTGCAGGCTGTCTAACCCCGCGACCAGCCACAGGGAGCTGCAGGGTGCTGGCCCAGAGCCACCCATGTCACAGGTGGGGAAACCAAGGCCCAGAGTGGAGAATGGCTCTGCCTGAGTCACAGTGGGAACGGGAGGCTGGGGAGGAGCCAATATTGTCCCCAGGCTGTCAGGGCCGAGGAAGCCCTAGACCCCCACCTGACACGGATGGGAAGTTCAGATTCTCTGCTTGTGGTGTGATTCTCGGCCAGAGGGGCAGCACCCCAGGGCCACCAGTGGTTCCTCAGCCCTGAGCTTCTCAGCAGAAGACAAGTGCAGAATGACAACCGGGCTGCATACGCTGCGCCCACCAGTGCCAGCCCCACTGCCAGCCCCTGTCCTGGGGTGAGGCCCTCCCCTCCTTTCAGAGCCCAGTGGGATGGGTGAGGGGAGGCTTCCTGGAGGAGGTGATCTATCTACTCTGATTTGATGGGGAAGAAGAGCAGTGCTCTGCAGGGAGGGTTGGGGGCCCTAGAGATAAGAGGTGTGGGGGACATCAAGGGCCCAGAGTGGGGAGAGTGGGTCACCAGGGCAGGAAACAGCCTGCAGGCCAGGAGGACTCAGGAGGTCAGGGCAGCCCCCCAGGGTGCAGGCGGATGTGAGCACACCTGCCTGTGAGGTGAGTGTGCAGGCATGTGAGGGCGGGTGAGAGGGCTTGCATGGATCAGGCTGCCTGGGGGGGGGATTGGTGTGCTATGGGGAGAATGGTAGGATTCTGCATGTGAGGGCGTGTGTATGCAGTATGGTGTGGTGAGTGTTGGCAGTATGTGTGAGAGTCTGTGAGGGCCTGTGAGTGTATGTGTAGGAGTCTGTTTTGCCTTCCCTTCATCCTTTCAGCATTTATTGAGCACCTACTGTATGCCTTTAGGCCCTGGGAACACTGTGGTTGGAGGAAACAGTCAAACCCTCCACCTTGTTGGCGCTCATACAAACTTGACAAATCAATAAGCCATAAAGTGTATCAACCAGTGACCAAGGCTGGGCAGGGGCCCAACACAGGGGAGGGGCTGTGCAGTGTGTGTGTGTTCAGGGTGTGCATGTGAGTGTCTGTGTTGGGAAGGAGGTTGACCTGTTAAATAGTCAGATCAGGGATTATCTGAGAAAGCAATGGTTGGGTAAAGACTGAAAAGAGAAGAGTAAATATCCTGAATGTATAAAGGATTCCTACAATTCAATAACAACAACAAAAGGAACAAGCCAATTCAAACATGGACAAAAGGCTTGAATAGACATTTCTTTAAATGAGATTGGATGCGTTTAGGGTGGGAGAATCATAGACCTGAACAGACATTTCTTTGAAGAAGATACACAAATGGACAATAAGCATGTGAAAAGATGCTCAGCATCACTGATTCAGTTCAGTTCAGTTCAGTCGCTCAGTCGTGTATGACTCTTTGCAACCCCATGAATCACAGCATGCCAGGCGTCCCTGTCCATCACCAACTCCCAGAGTTCACTCAGACTCATGTCCATCGAGTCGGTGATGCCATCCAGCCATCTCATCCTCTGTCATCCCCTTTTCCTCCTGCCCCCAGTCCCTCCCAGCATCAGTCTTTTCCAATGAGTCAACTCTTCGCATGAGGTGGCCAAAGTACTGGAGTTTCAGCTTTAGCATCATTCCTTCCAAAGAACACCCAGGACTGATCTCCTTTAGAATGGACTGGTTGGATCTCCTTGCAGTCCATGGGACTCTCAAGAGTCTTCTCCAACACCACAGTTCAAAAGCATCAATTCTTTGGCGCTCAGCTTTCTTCACAGTCCAACTCTCACATCCACACACGACCACTGGAAAAACCATAGCCTTGACTAGATGGACTTTTGTTGGCAAAGTAATGTCTCTGCTTTTGAATATGCTATCTAGATTGGTCATAACTTTAGGAAATGCAAATCAAAACTACGATGAGATACTGCCTTACACCCATTAGGATGGTTATTATCCAGAAAACAGAAAGTAACAAGTGTTGGCAAGAAGGGAGAGAAATTGGAATCCTTGGGCACTCTGGGTGGGAATATAAAATGGTGCAGCTGCTGTGGAAAAAGTATGCAGTCTTCAAAAAATTAAAAACATAATTACCATATGACCCAGAAATTCCACTTCTGGGTATATAGCCAAAATAATTGAAAGCAGGCACTTGAAGAGGTATTTGTAAACTCATATTCACAGCAGCCCTATTCACAATAGCTGAAAGGTGGAAACAACCCAAGTGGCCATCAACAGATGAATGCATAAACAAAGTGTGGTTGGTCAATACATACAGTGGAATATTATTCTGACTTAAAAATGAACTAAATTCTGACACACACCACAATGTGGATGAACTTTGAGGATATTATGCTAAGTAAAAGAAGCCAGACACAGAAGGACAATTACAGCATGGTCCCACTCCCAGGAGGTTTCTAGAATTCGTAGAGACAAAGGATAGAATGGTGGTTGCCAGGGGTTGCAGGGAGGGAGGGATGGGGAAGAGTCGTGGAAGATAAGAAAAACAAGACCCATGGCTATTTCGTATCAATGTATGGCAAAAACCACTACAATATTGTAAAGTAATTAGCCTCCAACTAAAATAAATAAATTTTAAAAAATAATAATAAAATTTAAAAAAAGGAAAGAAAAACAAGAGACGTGAGATGGTGTTGTCTCAGGCTGGGCTTTCCCAGCAGCAGAGGTGAGACAAGGACTNAGGAAATGCAAATCAAAACTACGATGAGATACTGCCTTACACCCATTAGGATGGTTATTATCCAGAAAACAGAAAGTAACAAGTGTTGGCAAGAAGGGAGAGAAATTGGAATCCTTGGGCACTCTGGGTGGGAATATAAAATGGTGCAGCTGCTGTGGAAAAAGTATGCAGTCTTCAAAAAATTAAAAACATAATTACCATATGACCCAGAAATTCCACTTCTGGGTATATAGCCAAAATAATTGAAAGCAGGCACTTGAAGAGGTATTTGTAAACTCATATTCACAGCAGCCCTATTCACAATAGCTGAAAGGTGGAAACAACCCAAGTGGCCATCAACAGATGAATGCATAAACAAAGTGTGGTTGGTCAATACATACAGTGGAATATTATTCTGACTTAAAAATGAACTAAATTCTGACACACACCACAATGTGGATGAACTTTGAGGATATTATGCTAAGTAAAAGAAGCCAGACACAGAAGGACAATTACAGCATGGTCCCACTCCCAGGAGGTTTCTAGAATTCGTAGAGACAAAGGATAGAATGGTGGTTGCCAGGGGTTGCAGGGAGGGAGGGATGGGGAAGAGTCGTGGAAGATAAGAAAAACAAGACCCATGGCTATTTCGTATCAATGTATGGCAAAAACCACTACAATATTGTAAAGTAATTAGCCTCCAACTAAAATAAATAAATTTTAAAAAATAATAATAAAATTTAAAAAAAGGAAAGAAAAACAAGAGACGTGAGATGGTGTTGTCTCAGGCTGGGCTTTCCCAGCAGCAGAGGTGAGACAAGGACTTGAATGCAAGTAGTGTTCCTGGGAGGTAGCCTCAGGGAACAGGAGAAAGCATCTGTGCAGGGAAGGAATTCCCTGGGCATATGAGAGCAGATCATCCTGGAGGTTCAGCCCTGGTGGGGACCTCCAGGAGATGGTGGTGGTGTCCCACTGAGGGGATGAGGGAACCAGACCCCTTATTCACCAGCTCCCACCTTTGCCGCTTGGGGTGGTGCCCCAGAGATAGGCTGGCACATCCATGTGGGGCACTATTTCAGCATCTGCTCCAGAGAGCCATGAGGGCATCAGAGGGAAGAGGCATTCCAGTGGAGACAGGAGCAGAGAGTGCGGTGGGGCGGTGACAGGATGCGAAGGAGGGTCCTTGGGCCATGGGAAGGGCTTTGGTGTGTGTTCTGGGGAGATGTTTTATCAGCTGCCGTGTGGAGAACAGACTGGCAGACAGGAGCTGAAGCAGAGACCCCAGGTAGGAGGGTCCAGGAGAGATAAGAGGCATGCTTGGTCCGGTGGACATGGTGCAAAGCGATCAGATTCCAGGTTATTTTTGAAAACACTCTCAGCAACACTTTGGGCAGATCTTGAGGCTTTCTTCTTCCTTTCCGTATCTAAACACAGTCCAGTCCAGCCCCGGATCTGGTGTGAGGTGGGGAGCATGGTCTGCCCTTCCATTGTGCACAGTCCAGCTGGCTGGTGGGGCAGGAAGCAGAGGCTTTAGTAGGGGTGTCCATATGCACGTGTGGCTCTGCTGGACTCTGGCTAGCCTCCCTGGCCAATGGACAGCTGAGGACCTCCATAGACGACAGCAGGGTCTTCCTTTGGCCCCAGTCAGGGAAGAGAGCCCCCTGATTGGCTGATATCCTTCTGGGCAGGCCCCAGCTCCTGTCTGTCCTAGCCACCTTGCTCTCGGACGTCAAGTCCAGGAACAGCTGAGATTCCCTTCAAAGGTCTCCAGGGGCCGCCTGGGTGAGTGGTCCAGTTTCTTCTTTTCGGGGATGCCCGCCCTGGGCTGAGTCCCATCGGCAGGGATCACACCTGCTGTCACCATCTCCAGGAGGGAAGTGGTCCTACCTCCAAGTTTCCAGGGGTGTGGGATCTCAGGGGATGTGTGCTCTGCTCTCTCAAGAAAGCCCACCTCTCCTCTGATTTCCAGGATGGTCCCTCAGGGCCCAGAGCCTTCTCCCAAACACATCTTCCGTCCTGTAGGCTCCCCTAATTCCTGGGAGTTACTACCCTACTTGGCTGGGCCTGGAGGTGGAAGGGAATACCCCACACATTCTTCAGGACGCTTTGCAGCTTCCACCCACCAGTCTTCCAGGGTGGACCGAGAGTGGACAGGCTTCAGGGGCTGGCAGAGACAGAGCTGGGGCTATGGTGTCTGCTGAGCCCTGCTCGGGACGGTTTGATGCCCTCTTGTTGGAGCTCTACTCCACTAGGAAGGTCTCTGTCCCACTCATGGCCGTGGTGCCACTCTGGGGGCATCCTGCCCATTGTATGTGGCTGTACTGACCCCGTGTGGGTTTGGGTCACTGACTGTGGGTCTGAGTGTCACAGAGGAGGAGGCCTGGAGGGTGGAACTCAGCTATGGGGGTGAAGCTTCTCGCTCAGCAGCCTCCCACCTGCCATGGCCGGGCGACATGCATGTGCGTTTCTGGGTGACCCTGTGTCCATGTGTGTGTGCGTCCACAAGTGTGCCCGCCTGCTTGTGTCTGTGACTGTGTCTGTGAGTGTGCGTGCACACCTGAGAATGCAGGTGCCCACGCGTCTGCGCATATGCGCGTGTGTGCTTACCTCTGTGTGTGTGCACGTCTGAGTGTGAACGTGCTGGGGGGCTCTGCTGAGTCAGTGCTTGTGTTGGGCGGGCAGCACTCCCTGCCAGGCTGTGGCCTCCCCACAGTTGCATAAACACTGGTCCCAGCTCCCCCTTCAAGCAGGGTGGTCCAGCCAGTGTCCCTGCGGCCAGTGGGAAGGGATGGGTGGGTGGCAAAGGGCTTGCCCTTGGGTCAGCCTGGTCTCCTCCATACCTCGGATGCCAGACCATGTGCCCATTTGGCTGGAATGTGGTTTGGGGTCCTCTATGCCTTTCTTCCCCCATCTGGTCCGAAGCCTTATCGCTGAGGTCTCTGTGAGGTGACAGGAGTATTCATCACTCCAGGCCTGGTCCAGGCAGAACCAGAGGGTCAGTGCGGCAACCAGGGGGCTGTGGAGCCAGGGGCAGAATTCAGCCTCAGGAGCCCAGAGCTAAGCAGCCCTCTCTGCTCTGAGGTCTCAGCTCAGCTCTCTGGGGCACTTGGCAGCCTGCCACGGCTTGCATCTTCTTGCCAGACACCATCTGTAAGGATCTAGGGGCCGCCACCAGGATGTGGGGCCGATAGAACTGAATGGGGGGGCGGCCAAGAAGATCAGAAATTCAGGCTGGGGCGGAATGAAGTCAGGCAGGGTCTTGAGGAAATCAGGTATCAGAGGAGACTCTTACCAGGTCAAAGGAGGAAGGAAGTCAAACTGTGGGCATGAGACATTGGACCCTGGGGATCAAAGCACTGCAGCAGAGGCTGACAGAAAGCTGATAGAGATCTTAAGAGAAATTGGGTCGTGGGGGGCGGATAGGGTAAAAGGATCTAAGCGAAGGCGTGCTCAAAGTCAGATGTGGGGTGTGGAGAGGAGGTGGTGGAGGAGGGAGGGCAGCAAACGGAAATTGGGCAGCCCTCACCCTGCACAAGGGGGGCTTGGGGGTGCCAGGCTGGAGCACTCTGCCATTGTTTCTGAGGTTTTGGGTGGTGAGGAGGGCTTAGGGGAGGGGTCAAGGATAAGCCTGCTTGGGTATCGGCTCAGCCACACCCCAGGGAGCCCAGGCACCTCAGGGAACAGCAGGCAAACCCCAGACCTTGAACCCCAGTGACCCAGCACAGAAGAGCCTCCTTGGGGTTCTCTCAAGCCCCTTCCAGCCAGCCCCAGGCCCGCCCTTGCCCAAGTTTAGGGGTTATTTGTTGCCTCCCTCCCAAAGCCACACAATCCTGGTTTGCCCAAACGCTGACAGAGCACAGCTGGAATGTGGAGTGTGTGTGAGTGCGTACACGAGGCTCCCCATGGTCGCCCGCCCAGCAAGCCCCTCCACTCTCAGTGGCCAGGGCCCAGGTCCCCCATGATGGGGAAGGGCCCCTGCCTGCTGCTCCTCCCCAGCCAGGCTGTGGACACCTGAGACTCCACTATTTTCTTCCAACCTCCAGTCTCTTCTTGGGTCTGTGGATCTGGCTACCTGGAGTGTCTACTGAGGCCTTGGCGAGCATGAGAGCCTTTCTGGAGGGCTGGGAATGGGGAAAGGCGGTGGAAGGCTCTGCAGCTTCCGAGGTGGGATAAACAGTGCTTCCTGGGAAGTCTCACATCTTGGCCAACTTCTTAATTTTTATACTTTGGTCCAGCTGAACATGAGTACCCCTTTTCCCTACCACCCCTCTGCCCTGGGTCTGGAGGCCTGTCTTCTCTCCTCTCAGTACCTCATCCATCACTCCCCTCCTCATCTCCTTCCTTCTCTCCCATAGCAGGCTTGCTTGGAAGCCACTTAAAGTGGCTCTAGAATGCCATCCTCAGCTCCCAGGCTAACTGGGAGGGGTACTGAGCACCCTGTCCCAAGTGGTGTGCAAGCAGAGGGGAACCAATTCCAATCAGAAAGGCTGCAGAAGAGACTCTTGCTCTGCTGGAGATTGGAAGCACTTGGGTGTTTCCAAGTCCCAGGGTGCAACACACGACAGTATGCAAGACTGCTTTCACTGGAGAAAAGTAAGGCCCAGGTTGCATGTTATCCACGAAGCTCAATTCATGCATCTTCAGGGCCTGGGTGTTTTTTGTCAAAGATTACATTCTGCCTTTTTTTTTTTTTTTGCCTTAAGAATATTATTTCGTTTATAAACAACAGGGATGGTAGGTGGTGGCAGTTGTTTTCCATGTCTTAACTTGGCAGAGTAAGATCTTACAAGTCCATTTCTGAGTTGTGAGGAAATCTCAGTTTGTTGCAGTGAAAAAAGTCTCCCCAGATACCCAGAGAGAGGCCCTTGAATGGGACAGGTCCTTTTCAGGTTCAAGGCTCGTTTGAATCCGATGCTGACCGTGCTGAACTGTGATGACTAACAGAGACCTGGCCAGCTGGGATGGAGTGGGGAGTGGAGGCTTGGCAGGGGCACTGCATGAGCCCTTGGGACAAGCAGGCACTGGTGAGGTTGGGGCTGGGGAGTGGAGCACACAAGTAAAGATGCCTCAGCTTCCTGCATTGGAACATCTGGGATCCTGAGATTCCAGGTAATCCCAAACCGCTGGACGCCCATAACTATGCGTGCTTCTGGTGGGAAGTCAGTGTGGTAGTGACCTCACCTCCCTTGCTGCAGCTCAGGACTGGGATGGTGGCAACTGGGGCAAAAAGGCAAACACTGAAGGCTCTCCAGCTGACGCAGAGCAGCAGTGCTCAGGGCTGAGGGGTGAGAAGGGAAGTTGGGCACATCCCGGGAGCCTCGGGGGTTCCTCTGCAAGGCCTGGGCCGGGAGCCTTCGAGAGGGTGACACACCCGGACCCCACGGCTTTAGGTGGAGAAGGTTTGGGCTGCTAGTAGCCAGCTTCTCCCTCTCTCAGGAGCTCAGGTTCTGTGCATTCCCTTGCCAAAAGGGTGCCTTGGTCTGGAGGGTAGAGCTGGAGGGGAGGGACACCCCCAGGCTTGCTGTGGCTCCAGGGTCACATGGCAGAGTGACTCCGACCATCCTGGGCACCTGAGGATCCAGCTGTCAAGTCCTGGACTCAGGGTGGACAGGCCTCGCTCTAGGGTCAGCAGGGGCAAAATGGTGAGAGCAGCAAGAGTGACCTTGAATCTCAGTCCCCAGCGCCCCTGGGTTGCCTGCCCTGCCTGGGCTCCTGCCTGGGTCTCCCGTGTGGTCAGAGTCCCCTCCGAGGAGGAGGCCCTGACCCCTGCAGCTGCCTTCCTCTGACTCTCGCAGGGCCCATTTAACTCATCACTGCACAGTGACCACGCATCTACTGTGCTCCCTGCGGTTTACCAGGTGCCAGAAACTAACACAATTCCCTGGCGGGGTCCAACTCTGGCTCCGGCCCAGCTGCTGTGGCCTATGATTTCAGACCTGAGTGAGCAGGGAGGGACTCTGATTCCATTTATTGGTGCCTGCCAGCCCTATTCCGACATTAAAGTTGGGCAGGAAGGGGCCTCAGACATCAGAGCCAACATCTGTTCCAGGGCAAGTCTGATGAGCTGCTTCTTGCTTGAATATCCCCAGCAACAGGGAGCTCACTCTCAGCTGAGCCCGCTCAGCCAGGCAGGCAGCTCTCTGACATAGGGTGAAAACCTATCCAGGCCTCTCTAGTTCTCAGAAACTGGGTCCTTAGAAGTGTCTCCCATCCCACCTGACCTGTGATCCACTAGGCTGACCCCAGTCTTGCTATTCTCTAGGTTGATCCTTTGCTCCAGGATGGGCCTTGCCCTCTGTAAAGCTGCTGAGCCAGTGGGGGCTCAGTTTTCTTGGGCGGGCCCCGAGAACTGTCCGAGCACCTGTTCCAGGTGCCATAAGGCAAGGGCTGTTTCTGTATCACAAAGGGCTCTGAGGTCACCTCTGTGGAAGGAGGCCTGGAGGGGTGAATCCAGGCAAGGAAGACAGTGTTGTGGGAGGGGGGGGGTCCCCTGCAGGTATGGGGCTGGAGGTATGGGAAACTCTACTGTTCTGCGCCCTGGAGAGTCTACTTCTGGAGTCTGAGCTTAGGGCTGGGGGGGNGCAGCACTCCCTGCCAGGCTGTGGCCTCCCCACAGTTGCATAAACACTGGTCCCAGCTCCCCCTTCAAGCAGGGTGGTCCAGCCAGTGTCCCTGCGGCCAGTGGGAAGGGATGGGTGGGTGGCAAAGGGCTTGCCCTTGGGTCAGCCTGGTCTCCTCCATACCTCGGATGCCAGACCATGTGCCCATTTGGCTGGAATGTGGTTTGGGGTCCTCTATGCCTTTCTTCCCCCATCTGGTCCGAAGCCTTATCGCTGAGGTCTCTGTGAGGTGACAGGAGTATTCATCACTCCAGGCCTGGTCCAGGCAGAACCAGAGGGTCAGTGCGGCAACCAGGGGGCTGTGGAGCCAGGGGCAGAATTCAGCCTCAGGAGCCCAGAGCTAAGCAGCCCTCTCTGCTCTGAGGTCTCAGCTCAGCTCTCTGGGGCACTTGGCAGCCTGCCACGGCTTGCATCTTCTTGCCAGACACCATCTGTAAGGATCTAGGGGCCGCCACCAGGATGTGGGGCCGATAGAACTGAATGGGGGGGCGGCCAAGAAGATCAGAAATTCAGGCTGGGGCGGAATGAAGTCAGGCAGGGTCTTGAGGAAATCAGGTATCAGAGGAGACTCTTACCAGGTCAAAGGAGGAAGGAAGTCAAACTGTGGGCATGAGACATTGGACCCTGGGGATCAAAGCACTGCAGCAGAGGCTGACAGAAAGCTGATAGAGATCTTAAGAGAAATTGGGTCGTGGGGGGCGGATAGGGTAAAAGGATCTAAGCGAAGGCGTGCTCAAAGTCAGATGTGGGGTGTGGAGAGGAGGTGGTGGAGGAGGGAGGGCAGCAAACGGAAATTGGGCAGCCCTCACCCTGCACAAGGGGGGCTTGGGGGTGCCAGGCTGGAGCACTCTGCCATTGTTTCTGAGGTTTTGGGTGGTGAGGAGGGCTTAGGGGAGGGGTCAAGGATAAGCCTGCTTGGGTATCGGCTCAGCCACACCCCAGGGAGCCCAGGCACCTCAGGGAACAGCAGGCAAACCCCAGACCTTGAACCCCAGTGACCCAGCACAGAAGAGCCTCCTTGGGGTTCTCTCAAGCCCCTTCCAGCCAGCCCCAGGCCCGCCCTTGCCCAAGTTTAGGGGTTATTTGTTGCCTCCCTCCCAAAGCCACACAATCCTGGTTTGCCCAAACGCTGACAGAGCACAGCTGGAATGTGGAGTGTGTGTGAGTGCGTACACGAGGCTCCCCATGGTCGCCCGCCCAGCAAGCCCCTCCACTCTCAGTGGCCAGGGCCCAGGTCCCCCATGATGGGGAAGGGCCCCTGCCTGCTGCTCCTCCCCAGCCAGGCTGTGGACACCTGAGACTCCACTATTTTCTTCCAACCTCCAGTCTCTTCTTGGGTCTGTGGATCTGGCTACCTGGAGTGTCTACTGAGGCCTTGGCGAGCATGAGAGCCTTTCTGGAGGGCTGGGAATGGGGAAAGGCGGTGGAAGGCTCTGCAGCTTCCGAGGTGGGATAAACAGTGCTTCCTGGGAAGTCTCACATCTTGGCCAACTTCTTAATTTTTATACTTTGGTCCAGCTGAACATGAGTACCCCTTTTCCCTACCACCCCTCTGCCCTGGGTCTGGAGGCCTGTCTTCTCTCCTCTCAGTACCTCATCCATCACTCCCCTCCTCATCTCCTTCCTTCTCTCCCATAGCAGGCTTGCTTGGAAGCCACTTAAAGTGGCTCTAGAATGCCATCCTCAGCTCCCAGGCTAACTGGGAGGGGTACTGAGCACCCTGTCCCAAGTGGTGTGCAAGCAGAGGGGAACCAATTCCAATCAGAAAGGCTGCAGAAGAGACTCTTGCTCTGCTGGAGATTGGAAGCACTTGGGTGTTTCCAAGTCCCAGGGTGCAACACACGACAGTATGCAAGACTGCTTTCACTGGAGAAAAGTAAGGCCCAGGTTGCATGTTATCCACGAAGCTCAATTCATGCATCTTCAGGGCCTGGGTGTTTTTTGTCAAAGATTACATTCTGCCTTTTTTTTTTTTTTTGCCTTAAGAATATTATTTCGTTTATAAACAACAGGGATGGTAGGTGGTGGCAGTTGTTTTCCATGTCTTAACTTGGCAGAGTAAGATCTTACAAGTCCATTTCTGAGTTGTGAGGAAATCTCAGTTTGTTGCAGTGAAAAAAGTCTCCCCAGATACCCAGAGAGAGGCCCTTGAATGGGACAGGTCCTTTTCAGGTTCAAGGCTCGTTTGAATCCGATGCTGACCGTGCTGAACTGTGATGACTAACAGAGACCTGGCCAGCTGGGATGGAGTGGGGAGTGGAGGCTTGGCAGGGGCACTGCATGAGCCCTTGGGACAAGCAGGCACTGGTGAGGTTGGGGCTGGGGAGTGGAGCACACAAGTAAAGATGCCTCAGCTTCCTGCATTGGAACATCTGGGATCCTGAGATTCCAGGTAATCCCAAACCGCTGGACGCCCATAACTATGCGTGCTTCTGGTGGGAAGTCAGTGTGGTAGTGACCTCACCTCCCTTGCTGCAGCTCAGGACTGGGATGGTGGCAACTGGGGCAAAAAGGCAAACACTGAAGGCTCTCCAGCTGACGCAGAGCAGCAGTGCTCAGGGCTGAGGGGTGAGAAGGGAAGTTGGGCACATCCCGGGAGCCTCGGGGGTTCCTCTGCAAGGCCTGGGCCGGGAGCCTTCGAGAGGGTGACACACCCGGACCCCACGGCTTTAGGTGGAGAAGGTTTGGGCTGCTAGTAGCCAGCTTCTCCCTCTCTCAGGAGCTCAGGTTCTGTGCATTCCCTTGCCAAAAGGGTGCCTTGGTCTGGAGGGTAGAGCTGGAGGGGAGGGACACCCCCAGGCTTGCTGTGGCTCCAGGGTCACATGGCAGAGTGACTCCGACCATCCTGGGCACCTGAGGATCCAGCTGTCAAGTCCTGGACTCAGGGTGGACAGGCCTCGCTCTAGGGTCAGCAGGGGCAAAATGGTGAGAGCAGCAAGAGTGACCTTGAATCTCAGTCCCCAGCGCCCCTGGGTTGCCTGCCCTGCCTGGGCTCCTGCCTGGGTCTCCCGTGTGGTCAGAGTCCCCTCCGAGGAGGAGGCCCTGACCCCTGCAGCTGCCTTCCTCTGACTCTCGCAGGGCCCATTTAACTCATCACTGCACAGTGACCACGCATCTACTGTGCTCCCTGCGGTTTACCAGGTGCCAGAAACTAACACAATTCCCTGGCGGGGTCCAACTCTGGCTCCGGCCCAGCTGCTGTGGCCTATGATTTCAGACCTGAGTGAGCAGGGAGGGACTCTGATTCCATTTATTGGTGCCTGCCAGCCCTATTCCGACATTAAAGTTGGGCAGGAAGGGGCCTCAGACATCAGAGCCAACATCTGTTCCAGGGCAAGTCTGATGAGCTGCTTCTTGCTTGAATATCCCCAGCAACAGGGAGCTCACTCTCAGCTGAGCCCGCTCAGCCAGGCAGGCAGCTCTCTGACATAGGGTGAAAACCTATCCAGGCCTCTCTAGTTCTCAGAAACTGGGTCCTTAGAAGTGTCTCCCATCCCACCTGACCTGTGATCCACTAGGCTGACCCCAGTCTTGCTATTCTCTAGGTTGATCCTTTGCTCCAGGATGGGCCTTGCCCTCTGTAAAGCTGCTGAGCCAGTGGGGGCTCAGTTTTCTTGGGCGGGCCCCGAGAACTGTCCGAGCACCTGTTCCAGGTGCCATAAGGCAAGGGCTGTTTCTGTATCACAAAGGGCTCTGAGGTCACCTCTGTGGAAGGAGGCCTGGAGGGGTGAATCCAGGCAAGGAAGACAGTGTTGTGGGAGGGGGGGGGTCCCCTGCAGGTATGGGGCTGGAGGTATGGGAAACTCTACTGTTCTGCGCCCTGGAGAGTCTACTTCTGGAGTCTGAGCTTAGGGCTGGGGGGGTTTGGGGGCAGTCACGAGTAGGGGTGGGAGTGTGTGGATGGGGGTAGGGGAGGCACAGTTGCTTTGAAATGTGGAGAATAATAAAGCAAGGAATGTCTGAGCTCAGGGTAAAAAATAACCCCCACCCACTGGGCCTCCCACCCTGCACATAATGAATTAAGTGCAGGGAGGCACTTTCATGTGGGGGTGCTGGCTGGGGAAGGCTAGAAGGTCCCTAATGAGAAACAGGGTCCTGAATGGGCCACTGGGAGCTGGGGGTTCGAGGTCACCTAATCCGACCCCTGGGGGTACTCTCACTCCCCAAAAGCTTCCTCTCAACCTCCCTTTGTCTGCATGGGTGAGGGGCTGGGGGTCCTGCCCCATCTCCATGCTGACCCCTGATACGGGCCTGCACCCCAGTGCTGGCCCTGAATGATCAGTCGGGGAGCTGGTATAGCTGACTTGGATGGATCTTCTCATCCTCACCCTTCTGCAAGCATTTACTGAGTACTAGCCGAGTAGTTGTCTCCTGCCTGCAGGATGGTGGAGTCAACACTGCCTCCCTGCTGGACCGATCAAATCCACGGAGCCCACCAGCATCTGACCAGCAAGCCCCCAAGCCCCAGGCCACTTCCTGTCTCCAGTCTCCACAGCCCTTCCCCTTGCTCTGCCGATTCCTGCTTCCTGTGGCCTCCCCCCCCTCCACTCTTATGTTCCTGGCCCCAGCTCAGTACCACCCCTTCACCAGGGCTTGAACCTCAGTGGCCCTGGGACCAGCTCTGCCTTTCCAGCTCACCAGCCTGGTGCATTTGACTTTTTTATGGGTCACCTCCCCTTCCCTCCTCTCCCTCCCTCCCCAGTAAACTTAATGTTCCCCCAACAAGGTCTACACTCTCCATCTTCATTCACACTGTTCCTTCTGTCTGATGACCCCTACTCACCTACTCCCCAAGACTGCTTTCTTAAAAAAACACCCCTTTCCAGAGGGGCCCAGGGAACAGTGGGTAAGTGAATAAGCTGACAGCAAAAGGGTAAATGCCCAGAAAGGGAGCTGTAGAGGGTGAAGTCAGGTAGGCATGTTTCTAAGGCTCCCCAAGGATCCTGGCCTCTCAGCCTCTGCTAGCTTGGAGCAAAGACCCCATTTTATTTTTAAGAAGTCTGATCAGGGCTTTGGAACTTGCAGTCTTCTCCCCCAGCATCCCTTCTCTCCCCCACCCACTGTAATTAAAACCATTGTTTTTCAAGCACATGTTAATTAAAAAGCAAACATGTTTTGCTAAGTAATTTGGAAGCTCTGGTTATGCAAACCAGAGTCATTCCAGTTAAAAAAAAAAAAAAATCTCTCACCCAGCTGGCCCCAGTGTCTTGGGAGCTGAGGACCCTTGGGGCACAGTAGATGCACAGCCCTTTACAGTTTACATTCCCTTGGAGGCCTAGCCAGGGCAGGATGGCCTCAGTGTTTCACAGGTGGCAACACAGTGCTGTCACCGAGGCCCAGAGCTCCTAGCAAGCCCAGCATCACCAGCCCCCTGCAGATGTGTGCTTCGGGCCCAGGGAGCAATAGTNAGATGCACAGCCCTTTACAGTTTACATTCCCTTGGAGGCCTAGCCAGGGCAGGATGGCCTCAGTGTTTCACAGGTGGCAACACAGTGCTGTCACCGAGGCCCAGAGCTCCTAGCAAGCCCAGCATCACCAGCCCCCTGCAGATGTGTGCTTCGGGCCCAGGGAGCAATAGTGAGGAGGCTGATGGAGTCCTGTGCCCTGTCCTGCAGGCAGGGTCTTTGTTTCTGAGCCTCTGCCCAGCTGTGGGGCGAGGAGAGGAGGATGCGGGCATGATAGAGCTTCGAACACAGCCAGGAAGGCTGGCGGGTGCTCGGCCACATCCCTCAAGTTTCCAGCACAGCTGGCGCAATGACCACCCAAAGCTGGGACAGTAGGTCCCTGAGGTGAGGGCCCAAGGGAAGAAGCAGCCTTATGGGTTTGGGAGCCCTGGACCCTCAGAGCTGCCTGCTCCAGCCCCAGCTTCCCCCTCCTTCTGCTGCTGCCCACAAGCGCCCCCACCCTGTAGGGAGCTGGAGCCCCCAGGATGCAGGGTTCAGTGACCTCCAGCCCCTCGTGCTCCCTTTCCCTGGCAGAGATGGGGGCATCTCACCAAGAGGCCCCTCGAAAGCTTGTCACCACTTTGCAACCTGCCTGTTGGCCCTCCCAGTTCAGTGGAGCCCTGACAACTGACAGTTTTCTCTTACGTAGTGTGAGCTCCACGTGCAAGTCTGGACCTACGTGTGTGTCACTGTTCACCAGGGTTCTGTGTGAAGGAGTCTCTCCCTGCTTCCTGAAGGAAATGAATGCCAAGGTCCTGCGCGGATCCGGGTGGGCAGGGGATGGGGCAGGGACCAGGAAGAATGTCTTATGGGGGGAAGGAACCTCACCCCTTGGCCACCTCCGGCACTGACCCCAGCATTGTGGGACAGGATGGGCCTGCTCATCACTGGTGCGCGCGCGCGCNCGGTTTCCAGCCCCAGCCCAGCGGCTGGCTCATCCAAAAATCTGTCCCTCCGTCTGTCTGCCGTGTCGTGCTCCCCGGGCCAGTGCTGCCAGCGCCCCTTCTCCTCAGCCCTGCCCAGGGTCACGCTTCCCTCCTGCCTCCTTGTGTGGTCCTGGCAAACCGCTTAACCTCTGACCTCTCATTTCCTCCCCTGAAGGATGGGGCTGTTGTGAGATTAGAGAGGGGACCAGCAAGGGGGAGCAAATGGACCCCAGGAACGAGTAGTTTCCAGGGGGCTGGAGGCGGGGACTCTCAACAGCTAAGGGGCCAAGGGTCAAGTCTAGGTCTTCCTGGAGCGGAGTTGGGGAGGTAAAGGAAGGGCTTGCCGGAAGATAAATAGGGCAGCACAGATGTCCTGGTGGAATGAGTGTTCAGTGAAGGGCCAGCATAGAGGCCTGAGGACACCCCGTGAGGGAAGGGTGTCAGGAAAGGCTTTGCAGAGGAGAAAGCAAAGAGTGAGGTGCAGTTAGTCAGGCTGAGAGATGGGGGGCCAGAATACTTAGGCAATGAAGAGGTGGGATGGGGGCCAGAATGGAGAGTGGAATCAGACAGTTGGGTCCCAGGCATCCCTGGCAGTGAGTAGGGACTCTGTTAGGGGCATTGGAGGGGGCGAGGGCCCCCCGGGAACTGGTCCCGAAGCCCTGTCTGTAGCTGAGGGACAGAGAGCCAGAGGAGGACACAGATTTCAGTGGAGGGACAGGAATCCTCTGGGGGACAGGGAGAGGGGTTGTAGCAGGAGGATAGGTGAGCGATGGACGCATCTGGTGGCTGGAAGATTTGTTTGCTTTGGGGCTTACACTTTCTGGATGCTTGGGCCCCCTCTGAAAGGAACAATGGTAACCCTAATACCAAGCAAAGCATGTGCCAGGCAGTGCTCTGATCTCTGACAGGTGCCTGATCTCAACTCTGCTCATTTCTCTTCCCCAGAGTTTTATTCATTCGCTCATTCATTTAACAGATGCTTACTGAGTGCCTGCTGTGTGCCAGCCCTGTTTGGGTGCTGGGACTCCAGCAGTGACAAGACAGATAAAAACCCTGTCCCCAGAAAGTTTAGGTATGGCAGGGGAAGACAGCCCACATATACTGACTAAAACGTACAGTATTTCAAATTGTGAGAAGTGCCACAGAGAAAATTAGAGGATAAGGGTGATTAAGAGGGCAGATAGAGGGGCACACTTTTTGGGAGGGTGTCCTAGGAAAGCCTCAGTGAGGAGGAGACATTTGAGTACACCCTAAATCTGGTTCACCACCTCTTAGCCAAGAATAGTTTTTCCAGAAGAGCATTTGCAATCATTTCCATGATAGGGAACACTAATTTTGGCATTACCCCCTAAAGATTTTCATTCTTCTTAGTAGACCTGTATTACCCCAAACCAAAACCAAAAAAAAAAAAAAACCCAAAACAAACCCAGTACTCAGTTCTGGTTGTGTATTGAATTTCATCAACATACATTTTGTGGAAATTCATTTTCTTTCTTGTTATTTGAGTACCTGCATACACTAGATTTTTGTCTCTCAACCCACAAAGCCTAAGATAGTTAGTATCTGGCCTTTACAGGAAGAATTTATTGATCCTGGTATAGATCCAGGAGGTGAGGAAATAAGCTGTGTGGTTATCTGAGGACAGAGGGAACAGCCAGTGCAGAGGCTAGGAGGCAGGAGCTAGTGAGGCACATGGAAGAGGCCAGTAGGGTTGGAGCCCTGTGAATGAGGATGGGAGTGGTAAGAAAGGGTCACAGATACAAATGAACTTACAAAACAAACAGACTCACAGACTTAGAGAATGAATTTACAGTTCCCAGGGAGAAGGATGGGGGAAAGGACAGGGAGTTTGGGATTGACATGTGCACACTGCTATATTTAAAATGGGTAACCAACAAGGACCACTGTATAGCATGTGCCAGTCTGCTCACTGTTATGTGGCATCCTGGATGGGAGGGGAGTTTGTGGGGAGAATGGATAAATGTATAGGTATGGCTGAGTCCCTTTGCTATTCATCTGAAATTATCATAACTTTGTTAATTGGCTATATCCCAATACAAAATAAAAAGTTAAATAAAGGAAAGATCAGAGGAACACAGGCAGATGGTGCAAAGCCTTGTGCCAATTCCTAGGTATTAAAAAAAAAGTGTGTGGCTATCTTTTATGCAATATCTTTTTTTTCCTATTACATTTTCTAATTTATTATTGCTACAGATAGAAAGTTATTGATTTTGTATATTGATCTTCCCCCCCAGCCCTCTTAGTTTGTTTTTGTATAGTTTTATTAATTTTTCAGGTGGTTTGTTTGGGTTTGTTTTATAAAGCAATTATATCTTCCATAAATGATGCATTTTGATTTTCCTGTGTATAAATAGCTCAGTTTCTTCCGTGCTTTCCCTCCCTGCACTCCTCTCTGCTTGCCTCCCTACTCTCTCCCCTTCCTTCCTTCCTCTCCCCTCTCCACAGTGCACAGGGTTTCAGTTTCTTCACATCCTTACCAACACTTGTTATTTTCTGTGTTGTTGATTTGAGATTTTTTATTTTTAGTCATCGTAATGGGTATGAAGTAATATCTTGTGGTTTTGATTTGTATTTTCCTAATGATTAGTGATGTTGGGTGAAAGACATGATGTCTTTTCATGTGCTTACTGGCCATTTGTGTATCTTCTTTGGAAAAATGTCTACTCAATTTCTATGTTCATTTAAATTTATTTAATTTTAATTGGAGGATAACTGCTTTACAAAGTTGTATTGGTTTCTGCCATGCAATAATGTGAATTGGCCATAAGTATGTGTATATATGTATATATATACTCCCTCTTGAGCCTCCCTCCCAGCCTCTCCACCCCACCACCTGTGGTGATTTTTGGATTGGGTTGTTGGGGTTTTTGTCATTGAGTTGTAGGAGTTCTTTATGTGCTTTGGATACTAATCCCATATCAGGTATATGATTTACAAATATTTTCTCTCTTTCTGTGGACTATCTTNATATATATACTCCCTCTTGAGCCTCCCTCCCAGCCTCTCCACCCCACCACCTGTGGTGATTTTTGGATTGGGTTGTTGGGGTTTTTGTCATTGAGTTGTAGGAGTTCTTTATGTGCTTTGGATACTAATCCCATATCAGGTATATGATTTACAAATATTTTCTCTCTTTCTGTGGACTATCTTTGAAGCTCCGGTACTTTGGCCACCTCATGCGAAGAGTTGACTCATTGGAAAAGACTCTGATGCTGGGAGGGATTGGGGGCAGGAGGAGAAGGGGACGACCGAGGATGAGATGGCTGGATGGCATCACGGACTCGATGGGCGTGAGTTTTCCAGGAGTTGGTGATGGACAGGGAGGCCTGGCATGCTGCGATTCATGGGGTCGCAAAGAGTCGGACACGACTGAGCGACTGAACTGAACTGAACTGAACTGAATAGTGTTCTTTATAAACCAAAAGTTATTTTGATGAAATCCAGTTTATCTGTTTTTTCTTTTGTGTCTGTGCTTTCGGAGTCATACCCAAGAAATCATCAAATCCAATCTCATGAAGATGTTTTCCTAGTTTTGTTTTAAGTTTTATAGTTTTAGCTCTTACACTGAGGTCTTCAATCCATTTTGAGTTAATTTTTGTATATTGTGTAAGTAAGGGTCCAACTTCATTCTTCTGTGTGAGGATATAGTCTTAACCAGCGCAGTTTGTTGAAAATTCCATCCTCTTTTCATTGAATGTTCTTGACACCCTTGTAGAAAATCATTTGACTATATCTGTGAGGTGTTTTGTTTTTTTTTCCTGAGCTCTCTGTTCTATCTTCCTATTCTTCAATATAGGATGCCTTTCTGTTTAAATCTTTAATTTCCTTAAAGGAAGTTTTTGTGGCTTTCAGTATACTTTCACTTTCTTGGTTAAATGTATTTCTCAGTATTTTCTTCTTTTTGATATAAATTGCAAATGGACTTGTTTTCTTAATTTCCTTTTTTAATCCTAATTTTATTTTAAAAAATGAATTTTAGCGAGGTGTATTTTTAAGTGCAGTAAATTGCACATATTTGACTAGCTTTGAGAGAGAGATATATTTGTAAAGCCACAATAATCAAGATGCAGAAGAATTCCATCCCTGTAAAAGCGCCCTTGTGTCCCTTCACAATTCCTTCTTCCCTCTGCCCCTGGCCCTAGGCCACCACTGTTCTGCTTCCTGTCACTAGTATCTGGCCTTTGTTGTTTTTACTGGGCCATTTGTCTTCTTACAGAGTTGTAAGAATTCTTCCTGTGTTCTGGATACAAATATTTTGTCCTATAGATGTATTGCAAATATTTTCTTTAGAATTTTTCATTCTTTTAACAGTAGTTTTCAAAGAACAGAATTTCTTAATGTTGATAAAGTCCACTCTATCAATTTTTCTTCTATCAATTGTTTCTGTGTCTACTTCACAAAGGGGCTTCCCTAGTGGCTGAGTAGGTAAAGAATCCGCCTGCAATGCAGGAGACACAGGTTCAGTCTCTGGGTGGGAAAGATCCCCTGGAGAAGGGAATGGCAACGCTCTCCAGCATTCTTGCCTGGAGAGCCCCATGGACAGAGGAGCCTGGCGGACTACAGTCCATGGGGTCGCAAAGAGTCAGGCGTGAATGAGTGACTAAGCACTCAGTACTTCACAAAAGTATCTTCCTACTTCAAGGTTACAAAGATTTTGCCCTTATAATTTTTTCTAGGAGTGTTAACATTTGTATTTATTTATTTTTGGCTGTGCTGGATTTTTGTTGCTGTTTGGGCTTTCTCTGGTTGTGGTCTGAGGGCTTCTCATTGCGGCGGCTTCTCTTGTTGCTGAGCACAGGCTCTAGGGTGCACGGACTTCAGTAGTTGTGTTAGGCCCTGAACGGCCTAATCACGGGAGACGTCGCTTCACAGATCACCAAGACCCGAATTCGATGCAAACAGCAAGAGGATTTATTGAACCGGCGCGCCGGGGTTCGATCATCCTCGAAAGGAGCGAACCCCGACCTCAGTTATAGAGCAGTTTTTATACACAAAAGCTACAAGTAGGTATAGGTGGGGTGAAGACAATCTGAACAAACTGATTGGTGGGCATAGCTTGACCTTTACAGAGATAGGTCTGGAAATTATCAGGTTGAAAAGGCTGACTGACCACCTTGCGGCGGTTAGCCAATTCTCAGAAAAACAGCTCTCTAGGAAAGTTTAACAGAAAAACAATTACCCGGGGGGTCTCTTGTGAGGGCCAGGAAACTAGACTATAGGTCATCAGATAGGGGGCAGGTTCTTTTTCCATGAGTCATGCTTGCCTCTAAGGATCAGAACAAAGGATTGCTTTTAAAATTTAACTTTTTCT